>VXBP01001751.1:79033-91995 GCA_013400115.1 Rhinopomastus cyanomelas | reverse complement strand
AAGAGAAGAGAAGAGAAGAGAAGAGAAGAGGAGAGGAGAGAAGAGGAGAAAAGAGAGAAGGGAAGAAGAGGAGTTAAAACCCACTGGTTATTTAGTCTTCTGGTTTTAAGATCAAACAAGGAGACAGGAGATAAAAAACCACCCCAGTGATCCCTGATTTCTAATTCACTTGTCCTTCCCCCCATGCAGAGCTATTCCTGGAGGCAGCCAGACTCACAAGTGGAGATGTGAAGCCCCCAAGGAGCTGGAGTTTGGGTCTGGCAGGCCTGTACCTCACTTTTCTGCAGCGCTCAGCACCAGCAGTGCAGCTCTGCTCAGGGCAAGGGCTGTGTGGATCCAATCCAGAGACATTCCTGCCCAAATTCCTGCAGCAGAGGTGGGAATAAAGAGCTTTTCTCATAGGGGGTAGACATTTCACCTGTTAATTCACTTTCCTTCATGCACCAGCCCAGGTGACCAAAATGCCTCCATCTCTTCAGCTTTTCTGATCTGGGCAACCCCATGAGTTTGCCAGACTTCCCAGAGCTTCTGGCCAGCTGCTGGCAGATGAGCTCGACGCTGGGCAGATTTGGGAGGGTTTCTTCACAGCTAAAGACTGCAAATGACATTGACCCTCACGCAGTGAAGTTCCACAGAGATCTCCACGTGATTTACAACGACTGTACGAGGTGGAAATGAAATGAGAGACGATGGTAGAGCCTCATCATGAGAGCTCTTGAGTCCCAGGGCGGTACCAGAACCACCAAGCTCTTGGGTCTATCTGAAAGACATTAATCCCTTTACAGCAGAAGCCATAAACCAAATGCAAACCAAATCTTGGGGAGTTTTTATTTTGAGCCCTCAGTCTCGGGCTTCGAATTCATGCTGAGAGCGGAGACAAGCCAACGTTTATTTTTGTCTTTGAGAAACCCTAGTCCTGAATGTTCCCCTTTTCTTCTTAAGTCTTGGGTGGGGAAGGGGAAGAGCCAGCTGGATTCTGGCAAGTAGTTTGATAAAGAAGAGCCACAGCCAAACCCAAGCCTTCCAGTTATTCTCTTCTGAGCTCCTTCTAGTTAAACCATTGGACCCTTTTTAAGATGTGGAGCACCTGAGGAAGGCAGAAGCAGCGCTGGGATGTGACAAAGCCCAGAGCCTCCAGTGCCTTTCCAGTCCTCTGTTCCATACATCCCTCATTGTCTCATGCCTTTGTGTAACTGTAGGCTCAGTGGAATGTGCCTGAGTGATGGCTGAGCACAGATGGAGGAGGCGTCTGCCAAAAGCGCTCCAAGAAAGGACATGGGACTGGCAATAAATAGAGCTGCATCAGCAGGAACAGAGGCTGTGAGCCCTGGAATCTCGTTCCAGATTTCACATCCTCTATGGACTGATGGGGATGGGGAACTTGGGAGAGGGACAGGAAACTGGGTGGCTGGTGTCCCAACAACAGGCAACTCAGGGGTAGGCTCAGCATTGGATTTAGCAACAACAAAAGAGCGAGTGGGAAAGCAGAAGGAAGGAAAAATGAGGGTGGTTCAATGGTTTGTGCTGGAAAAGACTGTCTCCACTGATTCACAGTGATGGGGGCCTGGCCCAGGGCGTGGAAAGCACCATGAAGAACAGGCTGCCCAGGAGGGTTGTGGAGTCTCCTTCTCTGGAGAGGTTTCAAACCCTCCTGGACATGTTCCTGTGTGACTGGATCTAGGGGATCCTGCTGTGGCAGGGGGACTGGACTGGATGATCTTTTGAGGTCCCTTCCAAGCCCTAATGCTCTGAGGATCTCTGATCGTAGAATCATAGAATCATTAGGGATTGGAAGGGATCTTGAAAGACCATCCAGTCCAACCCCCCCAAAGGCAGCTCCCTTGTGCCAGCTGTCCACAGCGCAGGCAGATTCCGACTTGAGGTGTAGAGCAGCATGAGGACACAAAGCTCTCTGGGTGTGAGACCCTCGGGAGCCACAGGGCACAGAGAAGGGTTCGTTGTGGCTGACTTACCCTTTCCTCTCAGCATCGCTGCTGCGGCTGCAGGAATGAGCTTTGTCCCCTTTTGCATCTGCACTGAGCTGAGTCACTGTGGAGGAGAAGCCCATTTGCTAATGAGAACAAAGCGATAAGGCTGCGACCAGGATCTCTCTAGCTGCCAGTTAAACCACACTCTCATTTCCCAGAGGCTCCTCCAGCTCCGAGCCTTGGGGGGGTCTCATCAGCTCTGCCAGAGGAGCTGAGGACAGCAGCCTGCCGGGCTCCATCCCATCTGGCCTGGGTCTCCACCCAGGGTTCTGCTTGCCCTCCACAGTGCGATGGGCTGCACAGGGGGCCCACAGCCCCCTCCCCAGCCTCGTGTCACCTGCCCAGACTGCAGACAGGGCCATCAGGCACCATAAAGCTGAAGGTGTGTGATTTTTATGTCAACACTTAGATGCCAGTGCTTTGCTCGGCTCAGGAGACTCTGAACCTGGGGCACCTCTGTGGACAAAACCCTCATGTTTCTTTGCAAACCCTCCGGAATTATGGGGCACGAGAGACTAGGGGGTGAAAAGAGGAGGAGAAGAAGAAAAGGGTCTTTATCAGAGGCGGCAACGTGCGTTAACCAGGGGTTCCCATAAAAATACCACTGACCTTCCTTTGCTTGTGAACAGCCTCGTGTCTGAGGAGCTGAGACACCACAGGGCTTGTTTGCCCCGGCTACACAAAAGCACTTTCTCTTTTAAAGGCTGAGGGGAGGAAGAACTCAAGGGCTGGGTGAGGAAGAACTCAAGGGCTGGGTGAGGAAGGTCTCAGGGCTGGTTGAAGAAGGTCTCAGGATTTGATGAGGAAGGTCTCAGCATTGGATGAGGAAGGTCTCAGGGCTGGATGAGGAAGGTCTTAGGACTGGATGAGGAAGGTCTCAGCACTGGATGAGGAAGGTCTTAGGACTGGATGAGGAAGGTCTCAGGGCTGGATGAGGAAGGTCTCAGAGCTGGGTGAGGAAGGTCTCAGGGCTGGGTGAGGAAGGTCTCAGGGCTGGGTGAGGAAGGTCTCAGGGCTGGGTGAGGAAGGTCTCAGGGCTGGATGAGGAAGGTCTCAGGGCTGGATGAGGAAGATCTCAGCACTGGATGAGGACTGTCTCAGGGCTGGGGAAGGGAGGTGCCAGGGCTGGGCAAACACACTGCTGCGGAGGGCTGGAGAGGGGGAAATCCCTCCCATTGGTTTTGGAAAAATAAGCTGGACCTTAGCACTAACTGCTGACTTCTTGAAGGGAGAAACAGGAACAAACCAGTTCTTTAGAGCCACCTGTGTGAGGATCAAATCTTTCCAGGCAGATGGAACAGGCTGATACACTCAAGCAGAGCAGCATCATGACTTGAAGGTACCTTCAAGAACTCCAGCGACGTTGAGGACTATTTTATAATTGTGGGGGGAGATAGATGGTCGCTGCAAAAAGGGTGAACCTCCATCTGACAGGAAACCCACCCCAACCTGCTGTGTAGTTCAGCAGAGGAATTTTAACAAGAAGCACCTGCCTGTCTCTCCTGGCCCAGCACTGGCCTTTATGGCTTTACACACGCTGTTAAATTTAATCAAGCACATCAGCTGACATATCATTTCTAATGATTAAACTCTCTACTGCTCAGGGGCTTTAGCATATAGATGAAAGTATTCAGGTGAATTAAAAATTCACCTCAAAATATCAATTCCCCCCCAAAAATAAACCCCCCAGCTGTGGGCTGTTTGCACGCAGTGCCCCGCGGTCAGGAACTTGGCTACTCTCGGCATCGCAGAGTTCACGCAGGCTCCTGAGGAACATCATAGGCCAGCAGTGATGAGATGGTAAAGGCATCTGACTTAACAACAGATCTGTGTCCGTGAGACCACCGGTAGAAGCATCAGCCCAGCAAATGGTCCCCACGGGTAGCCCAGTTCAAGCGCTCGGTCAGCAGGAGGACGGGTACCCAGCAGGTCGCTGCCACGATGTGTTTAAAACTCAGAGGTGAGGAGATGTTTTGAGCTAAAATAATATATTTAATGATTAAAAAATTAGTAGCCAAGAAATGGGAAGGAGGAAGAAATGGAGGGAGGAAGGGAAGGAAGAGGATGGTCGCTGGTTGGAGACCCCCTCAGCACAAAGAGGAGGGTGCTGGAGGGTCTGAGGGTGCTGGACTCACTGCCTCATACTCTCTATAGTAGTTGACTCATGTTTGTAGATCCTAGACTCACTGACCTCCACGATGTTAATCTCTTCCCACTCTTCCTTTGCTTCGTATTTCCACACATCCCAAAAGCCATGACCAAATTCCTCTCCTCCCATCAAGGCAAAATTTCTTGGTGGATAAAGAGAACAAGTTGTGAAGCCGTGAATCCCCAGTTCTTTCTCAACTGTCTGGCTCAGGCTCATCTTCACAGGCCCATGGGGACCATTTCTGGGTGCACGGAGGAAAGAACACGAGAGCACATGGTTCTTCAGCTAATGCAGCTCACGAATCTCTTGTCCATCTGAAAGACATTGTCTTAACAGGCCGCTGCTTGCACAGGGCAGATGGGAGGAGGAGAAATCCAAGAGGAGAGGGAATCTCTGCTGCCTGCGGGAGGAAGCAACAGCTCCATCCCCAGCAGGTCTGCAGCGTCAGGTCGGTGTTTCAGCAGTGTGGACCCAGGGATGTTGTGGAGGGACAGACAGGAGAAGCTGTAATAATGGGACAGGAAATAACGGCCCGTGTAGGAGAGAAGCTTCATTCCTTGCAAATGTGCATGAAACGATGGTCCTGGTCCCCTCTGCACTGAACCTGAGGAGTTTGCTTTGAAGTTTAACCAACGCAGGGGACTGCACTGTTTTGCTGCTGCACCTCAGTGCAGTTACTGTAGGTTAATGGCAACGGAAGCCCAGGAGCTGAAGGGAGCGATAAGGAGAGGAGCTGCTGCGCTCAGGCTTCTCTGCAGAAGAAGGGCTCACGCGCAGCTTCAGGGCTCTGGCTGCTGCTGCAGAGCTCAGGCTTCTCTGCAGAAGGAAGGGCTCACCCCTAGTTTCAGGGCTCTGGCTGCTGCTGCAGAGCTCAGGCTTCTCTGCAGAAGGAAGGGCTCACCCCTAGTTTCAGGGCTCTGAGTGCTCAGTGTGGCCGAACGAGCTGCACCTCAACCCAGCTCCTCTGCAGACCCTCTGCTCTGCCTGCAAGTGGTTACTCCTAGAGCTCACAGCACTGACATGGTGCAGGAGAACCAGCATTAGGCATAATTTAGCTAAATTCCAAACCCTTCTCCTGTTTCATGTAGGAAACTGTTAAAAACCAAAATGCGATGATTATAGCCCAGGAAAGCCAAGGCTGCACTTAGAGTTCTGGTTAATAGTCTTCGTGGGGAGATGTGGATGTGTGTGCAGGTACCCGAGCAGTGCAAAAGGAAATCTCTTCAATCCATCGGGGATCTTCAATTCATTCATTGAAATGTCTTCAATTTCTTTTTTTTTTTGGGGGGGGGGGGAGTGAGTGTGATAAGAAAAATAGAGTCAGATATTTTAATAAAGGTTGAATTTGTTTTCATAAAGACATTTCTTCCGATTAGCTTTTTCCTGATGGGATTTTTCAAGCTGGAAATGTTTTCCTTCTTTCCCTTGTCCCCCAGCAGCAAGTGACCATCACCCCAGTAACTTCAGTTATTTACGGGGACTACCGCGGCTGCGTGCGGTGCCGGGGGGTTGGACTAGCTGATCGGTCGAGGTCCCTTCCAACCCCTAATGATCTGTGATTCTGTGAAAACCTTGGAAGCCCCGTGTCCCACAAGGTGCTTGAAAGCTGCCTGGGTTTAAGGGTTTGAGCCGGATCACCCTCCTGTGTCTCATTCACCTGCTTAAAGCCGCTGGCGAATTATCCTGCTGACCTGAGGGATTGAAGCCCTGAGTCCAGGTTACTTGTTTATTCATAACTATCGGGTTCTATTAAGCATCTGGATGGGAACTCAGAGCTGTCTCTGCTTCCACCGCTCCCATTTCCATCCCTCTCCAGCATTTCAGTGGGAAGCAGATCGCGAACCCCACGCTCTCCGTTTCATTTTCGGCAGCTCCGCTCTGCATCGGCTCCTCTTCCACTGGCGTCGGTCTGTCCTTGACTCTTCCTCACTCCCTTTCTCTTTCGATAGTCTTTTCTGCACCCAGTTCTGGGCTGCAGACCCAGGCTGGGCTCCTGGTGGTTTTAGGGCTGTGCAAAGGCTGTGGGTGAACTTCAGGGAATCAAATCCCTTCAAAACTCTGATAAATGGTGCCCGGAGGGTGATGCAGGTGGGACCCCTGCAGACACCAAGCGTCCCACCCCTGAGTGCCCCTCGCCCCCTCGCGTCCCTCATACCTATGCATCGGGTGGAAATGAATGAAGTGTAAAAGCAACAGATCCTTTAATTCTGGCGCTTTTTAATCACCATCGTGATTTTCTCTCCCTTCTCCTAATGTCTCCCAATAACTGGCGCACTGGTGTCTTCAACCTCTCCCTCTGCACGGGGAGGCTTTTGTGCTGGTTTATTAAATTCAAAGCAAGTGGGTTTATCTTCCGAAACAACAACAACAAAATCCTTTTTACCTTTAGATGTTTAAGGGGGAAAAAAAAAACCCCTTTGATATAAAAAATCGATTCTTCACAGAATCACGGAACATTAGGGATTGGAAGGGACCTCGAAAGATCATCCCGTCCACTCGAACAGGACAGGAGCCACTCGCAAGGTGGGCAGGGTGCAGGGAGGGTTTCTCTGAGCTTTAAAACCGATTTCTCTTCCCCTCCTGCTGTCGCCTGTCCCCGGGGCTGCAGCCGCTGGTGGCGGGTCGGAGCAAATATTTATGAGATCGAATAAATCGGGTTTTTCCCCTTTTAATTTCTCTGCTTCCTCCTCGAAAGGGAGAAATCGCCGATAGCTGGGGAAATCGCCTCTTCCTTACACTTTCTGAGTCCCAAAACGGTGCCGAGAAGGGCGAGGGGGGCTGAAGGATGCGGCCAAATGCAAATGGACAGCCTCGGGTTGTTCGTTTAAAACAAAATATAAAAGAGAAAAAGAAGAGAGAGGGAGGGAGAGAGAGAGGGAAGGGATTCGTCGTCAGCATAAAGACAAAACGGTGCTTGAAAGGGATTGAAAAGAGCCCCTTTTGCTGTGTCTCAGTCGCACCAGCAAGTCGCGCTCGGATCTCTCCTGCGGGTGTCTCACCCTCGGACCAGTGGCCATTAACATTCAGCACACGGGGCTCTGCGGTAGGAACCGAACGGGTTGGAGCGTCGAGCGAGCGAAAAAAACCCACCAGAGAGCCACGGCCGCGTGAAATTTCAGCTCGGATAATGGAACCGGTTCTCACTTGGGCTCTTAATTCTGTGGAGGAGCGCGCAAACGAGAAGAAAGGCAACGAAAAGAGCCCTTTGGGTTGTTGTTCGGGGCGTTGCTCCATCCTAGTGGCACTTTTCAGGGTGGCCTGAGGGCCAGCAGTGGAGAATCTGCTTGAGAACAGTCAAAGCGGCTCGAAAACAGTCAAAGCGGCTTGAAAACGATCAAAGCAGTTTCTTTATGTTTTTATTTTTTCATTAATTTTAATTCTTCCTGATTTTTTTTGGCTGTGTTAAGGGAAGGGATTAATTCTAGCAGAGAAAAAGGAGTGATTCCTGTGGAACAAAACCTTCTCTTCTTATGCCTTCGTGCTGGAAAAAGGCAGCTCATTTCCCTGGCGAGGCTGCAGAGCAACGAATTTCATCTTCTATTTATTGGGTGTCGCACAATGAGGAGTTTTCCTCTTTGTGTTCGCAGGTCTGAAGCTACTCGGGGCTGTGGAGCAGCGGAGGGTTTGAAAAAATCATCGGGATAATAATAAAAGTTGTTTTAAAAGAGGGAGAGACGCGGAGCTGCCTTTTATATTGTTGGGGTGAAGGGGGGGTTGAACTCAGATTAGGAAACAAATGGAGGGAGGATGTAAAAATTCAAGTACCTTTGATTCAGTGGAAGGAGAAGAAGGGAGAGATAGAGCAGTCTGAGGTCCCCGTTAATGACATCCCGTCAAGATGCTTGTAAGACCCAAGAATGTTTACAACGTGGGCTCAAGTTCAATGACAAAATCCTTTGAAGGGGAAAAGGGGAAGAGAGGAGGGGGGGAAAAAGCAGCCCCAGACACTTTGTGCAGTGGGCATGAACTTGAACAAAAGAAAGGAGTCAAAGGCTGGGAAAGGGGGGAGGTGTGAAGGAAGGACTCGGAGAGGTGATCCCACNGAGAAGGAGAAGGAGAAGGAGAAGGAGAAGGAGAAGGAGAAGGAGAAGGAGAGGTCGATGTGGTGTGTGCCCCACCTCGGGGTGAAGCTGCCTCTCCAGTCCCTCAGTTTTAAAAGCAATTTCCTTGCCAAACCATCCTTGAGCCACCCAACCCACTCCACCGTCCACCCAGGACCCTCCAGGGCTGCTCTGCTCCCGGATTTGGGCAGTTTTTGAGCTCCTGTGCCCCGGGTTTCGGGGCTGCTCTGCCCCAGGTTTTCTGAGTTTCAAGTTCAACGGCAAAGGGAGGGGGCGGGAGCCTTCACCTGGCCCGGCGCCCCCCCGGCAGCGGCTCCTTCCCGGCGTTTTACGAGGATGTCGGGCCTTTCTCGCCCTTTGCTGAGGCCGCCGTGTAAAGGTTTTACAGCTCTCCCCGAGACTCTCCTCCTCCCCTTCCCATCTGCATTTTCCGCCTCGGATTCGGGGCTGCAGCACAGGGCTTAGGGGCGGGTGGGGAGCGCTCATGTCTCCCAGTTCCAGACCAGTTGCTTAGGGGTCCTAACTGGGCTGGAGGTGTCCGGAGGTTTCCAGCCTGTCCAGTGCGGGTTTGGGGACATCAGGGTGAGAACCCTAGATGAGGCCGGGGGGGTGTTGGAAAAAAAAGGAACCCCTCGCCACATAGATTAACCCTTAACGTGCCATAGAGGGGACCNGCTCTTTGGGGCAGCACATCTGGCTGCTCCAGCCGCTGCCCAGAGCCCACGGCTGGTGGTAACCGTCCACGGGCAGCAGAGTCTCATGCCGAGTCTCCCCCGGCCCCCCCAAGCCCGGTACAACCGACACGTCCAGGTAACCGGCCACGGGCTGGTACGGGGCCCCGTAACCCGGGTAAAAGGCGAACTCGGCGGGGCGGCTCTGGAAGTCCTCGCTGGCGGCTGGGGGGTCCAGGTACTTCTCGGCGGGGAAGGGGCCCTGGGCAGGGGCTTTCAGGGTGCTGCGGGACACCCGGCACGAGTAGTAGCCGCTGCCGAAGTATCCGTAGGGCAGCGGGGCGGAGGCGGTGGGACCCGGGGGGGCAGCCGGTGGCGGCGGCGGGGCGGTGGGGCAGGGCTTGGGGGGCTCGGCCGAGCCCTCCACCGGGTAACCGGGGTTCATCCCGGGGGGAGGCGATGGTCCGCCGAGGGCTGGTGGGGGAGGAGGAGGATGAGGAGGCAGCAGCCCCCTGCCCTGGCCGCCTGCGAAGCCGCCGGCTGCCAGGAGCCCCTCGAGGCCCGGGGGGCCGCGGGGCTCCGGGGGCTGCATAGGGGGCGGCTCGGGGGCCGGGGCATGGGGAGAGGCTGCTCGGCAGCACCCGGGCACTGCCCGAGGGGGGTCCCCGGATCTTTTTAAAAGGCTGCGAGCTGCCGAGAGCTGCCTTTCCCCGCCGGGCTGCCCTGACGCAACGGCCGGGGGCTGCCTCATTGGCTGCAGCTCGATGCTGGGGGGGCGGTCGTGGTGGGGAGAAAAGGATGGAGAAGGAGGGGGGGAAAAAAAGCCANGGAGAGGAGAGGAGAGGAGAGGAGAGGAGAGGGAGGAATGAAGGCTGCTGCCTTGAAACACCGAGATATAAAACAAAGAAATCGCGTCGGTGGAGTTTGCACTTCCTTAGAGCCGCAAATCACCCGAAAGGAGCAGAGAGAGAGAGGAGGTGGGAAAAACAACATCCGCGTATTGGACCATCTTTACTTTCACCCTAATTTATTCTGTTGAAAAAAGAGATGCGGCGACATTTCTCGGTAGGAACCAGGGTCATGGAGCGTCAGACGGCGGGGCAGGGGTTAGCTCAGCACATGCTACGAGATATCTCGCTAGGATTCCACAGAAGCAGGAGGAAAGGAATCAGCGCGAACGAGAGCGCCGGATGGAATGATCCGAGTTTGACCTGTTATCAAAATAGAGGCGTGAAGATACATGGGAAGGGCGGGTGGGCGAGGGCAATCCTCTACGGACCGATACAAACACGTTGTATATACATCTTTTATCCGAGTATGTCTTTATATCCACACATCCAGGACTATATACTGCATATAATATACGTTTGGGTAGCTCGGGGTACAAGAGAAACACACGAACACAAATAATCTGAGAGGAGGAAAAGGTTAAAATAATGAATATTGCTAAATATGTGCGTGGGGAGTGTTTTTAGATGGAACCGCACAAAATAAGTCATCATCAGAACAAAAAAACCTCCACTAAGCAGCAGATACCTCCATCACTCCGAGTACAAAGGTCTCAGCTGCTTATACTGTACATTTACCTCAATCCCCGCGCGTTTATACGGATAATTTTTATTATACCAATAAAGTTTTATTTAATAAACACGCGGGTCATAAAAACACACGGGTGTTTTTATCTAATACACCCGCATTGTAGTTATTCTTTCTTAGAATAACCCTACACCCACCTCAGAAGAGCGTTTTTATGCTTCTAGCTGAATTAAAGAGAGATGGGGCTTTTGTTTTTCCACTCTTAAGTGCGGCTTTTCATCACTAAAGACCGAATTCCCCGTGACCCACCCGGGACAACCCCACTCCACCACACGCAGGCGAGTATTTGGGGTTAATTCATGCGATTGAGGTCCGGTTTTTTTATCTCTTGTCTCACGTTTTGGTTTTTTTGAAGCACTCTGAGGATGCGGTTCAACCCGAAGTGGTGGAAGAACGGAGGGAGCACGACGTTGTAGCGGCGGTGTAAAGCAAGAGCAAAACTGTACAGGGTCCTCTGCGTGCAAAGCGGGCAGGGCTGGGGCATCTTCCTTTGCTGGAGCGGGGAGGGGGTCTCACCCCCTCACCCCGGGGGCAGCGGGGAGAGCGGTGCCCAGCACCCTGCGCTGCCCCAGGCGCTGGGGCCGGCTCTGCCCGCCCCGGGGGCCGCTCGCTCTCGGTCGCTGACGGTACCGAAGACACCGAGGGGCAAACGGGGACCCCTTCGGGGCTTGCGGTGGCCGTGATCTCAAGGGGTGCTGCTGCTGCTGCTACTTTTGATTTTGGCCACGACTTTCTTCTCTTTGACCCGCCTGTTCTGGAACCAGATGGTGATTTGTCGCTCCGTGAGGTTGGTGGCGGCGGAGATCTTCCTCCTCTTGTCGCGGGTGATGAACTTGCTGCTGGCGTATTCCTTCTCCAGCTCCTTCAGCTGCCCCTTGCTGTACGGGACCCTCTTCTTGCGGCCCCGGCGGAAGGAGCAGCCGTCGGGGGGCAACTGCCCGGCGGAGTCTGGGCGTGAGGAGAGACGGGACAGAGTGGGACCCGGCTGGGAAATCCCCACGCACTCTACACCCAACCCCCCGTCACCTTTCCCTGCATCAGTTCCCTCTCTCCCTGACACCCTATTTCTTCGCTGGAGCCTCGTCGACAGCGAGAATATTTCAATGATATTTTCTCCTGATCGATACTTAAAGTTTGTTTTCAATCCCTGAATTTACTCTTAGGATTTTCTGAGGGACAAATCCAAGTCCTAACGAAACACCGACGTGGGCAAAATCCTCGCTAAGCCCCGCGTCTTCCCTCCGCGGTTTCAGAGCCACCGATCAGGGCCAGGGTCAAGTTCAATCCCGCCGGGGAAGCCACCGGCTGTCCCCCCACTCCCTCTCCGTTCAACCCCTGTTCATGGCCCTGCGCAGCGGGGTCCATGCGCACCCCCTACCCCCTTTAGCTCGGGAGCGAGATCACATCTGAACGCAGACGGTGTCACCGACTGAACCGGGACTGAACCTGAACCCATTCCCGAGGGCAGTGAACTGCAAAGGGCAGAGTTAATCGAAATCATTATTTTTCGAAGCCTTCCTACCGCCTAATTTGCGCCAGCTCGCAGACAGTCCTTACTGGATTGGTTTTAGCTCCTTAGGTTATTTTTAAGCCTTGCTTCAGGTCCCCCCACGAGTGATGGACCCCCACGCCACACCCCAGGTCCCCAGCCCAAGGACTTTACCTGCAAAGGCGGATTTCAGGAGATAACCGGCCTGCCCTTGCTCTTTGGGGCAGCACATCTGGCTGCTCCAGCCGCTGCCCAGAGCCCACGGCTGGTGGTAACCGTCCACGGGCAGCAGAGTCTCATGCCGAGTCTCCCCCGGCCCCCCCAAGCCCGGTACAACCGACACGTCCAGGTAACCGGCCACGGGCTGGTACGGGGCCCCGTAACCCGGGTAAAAGGCGAACTCGGCGGGGCGGCTCTGGAAGTCCTCGCTGGCGGCTGGGGGGTCCAGGTACTTCTCGGCGGGGAAGGGGCCCTGGGCAGGGGCTTTCAGGGTGCTGCGGGACACCCGGCACGAGTAGTAGCCGCTGCCGAAGTATCCGTAGGGCAGCGGGGCGGAGGCGGTGGGACCCGGGGGGGCAGNAGCCAACCCCCCACTGAAAAAAAAAATCCTTCAGCCCAAACAAACCGTAGCTGCAGAAATTGCGAAAATACTTTTATTGTAATAGGAGGAGGAGGAGGGGACAATCCGTCCTCCCCTCTCCCCACACGTGACAGGCGGGTACATGGGAGGAGCCTCTTGCCAAAAAAATAAGGGGTGGGGGAACAGAGGTAGGGGGAGAAATGGAGGGAACGAGGGGAGACAGGGGGAGGGAGGATCACGAAAGGGTCGGAGAAGCAAAAAACTCGCTGGGTTTAGATGAAAATCACCTTTAGTTTTTTTTCTCTTGTTGCAATGTGGTCCCCCTGTCCCACCGGGATCGGGGCTTTCTGCCCTCCGGAAAGGCCCGGTCAAAGCCCAAGAGAGATGGGGACCACCCTCAGTTTATGTGGGCAGCAGTGAGGCAGATT
>VXBP01001751.1:9543-76281 GCA_013400115.1 Rhinopomastus cyanomelas | reverse complement strand
TGCCCCTGCTCAGGGGGGGTTATCCCACTTACAACGTTCTGCACCCCCAGCCTTTGGCGAGAGGGACAGGTCATGGCCCTAAAAGCAAAGAGAGAGGGGTGGAAAAGGGTCCCTGGTACCCCGAGAAACCAACTGCAGACGGGTGGGGACCAGTGCGATTGCACCCAGCTCAAGGCGCTGGCATAGTCCTGCCTCTGCAGGTCAGTGCTGATCCTGGCTGAGAAACATCCCAGAGGAAAAGAGCTTTGACAAGGGAGTGGGGAAAATGATCCAGACATGCCCTTTGAGGTGCAGGAGCACCGGACAGGTGGAGAGATGGTCAGAGGGGTGGAAAGACAGCCAGACATGGGGATGAGGGATTACGTTGGTCTAGGGGAGTTAACACCGAGGCTTGGGGCGGTGTGTGTGCTAATCGATCAGGTTTTTATCATCGTTTTTGATCATCTGGAATCATTTTTAGTCGTCTGCACTCGTGGTGCAAACACAGAGCAACCTTTCTAGCTCCTTTTAGTTCTCCCCAGAGACCTGGTCGGAGGAAAAGCTTTGCCGAAGTTTCCCGACTTGCAGCTTGAGCCGATGGGTTGTTTCCTTCGTGCAAAGAAATGGAGAGGTTTCTGCCTTCTGCCTATCAGCTCGCAGCAAAGATTCTCCTCCTGCCACGTTTTTGGGCCACCAAAGCAACGCATGGGCTCAAGCTCAGGAGCCACCACAGGGTTTGACATTTAGGGATAGAAAATCGGGGTCGGTGATGATGGCCAAACTTGCTCAGGCTGGGAAAAGTCCCATTTCTTTGCGGGTAGCAGCTATTCCCCCCAAAAAAACCCCTTCCCTAGCTTTTTCAAGCTCCTGCATCTGCAGAGGCTTTGTCCTGGGGTGCCTCGGCGAGATCTGCTCCTCTCTCTCAGAAAAATAAATAAACCACGTTGTCAAGCTGCATCTTGGCTCTTCAGCCCTTCTTGTCTACTCAAAATTCCCGAGTCTCAGAGAAACCCAAGAATTTCTTTTCTGGGGGTAAAAAAAACCCTATTCCCTGTGTTTTAAGCCTTCACCTTCGCGATTTTAAAGCTTCTTTCTTCCCTTTCCGTGGTTTAACGACTGCTCTCCTTCTTTGATGCCCTTTTTTTATTCTCCCTTGCTCCTGCCCTCTGCCCATTTGCTTTGAACCAGCCCATAACCGGGGCGCTGGGGCACGGCGGCCGCGACAGGCGGGCCAGTGTTTGCCAACGGGGCCGCAGCTCCCTCTTCTTCCCTCACGAAAAGGTCGGGGCTTAATCCGGAGGTCAAGGCCAAGTTGAAAGTTAAGAGCCTGTTGACTTCGGGGCTTCGTTGTGGCGGCGGCCGTCGGGGCTGCCCCGGTCCCGCCGCCCCACGAGCCCTCCACGGTCATGGGCAGAGCTCGGTCCCCACTGCGGCTCTGCGGGGAGAAGCTCCCGGGGGTGAAGCTGGAGCAGGATCTGCGGACAGAGCGACTCGCTGCAGGACTTTCCTGGTAGTTTGTGCCACTTTATTTTCTTTAATTTCTATCTAATGTTTAATCCAAGTAAACACCCCCCCAACCCTAAAAAAACCAAACAAAAAGAAGGGAGTGAGATCCACCGGCCACTCCAGCGCCAGGATCCCCCTCTCGGAACCAGGGAAAGGAAGCTCCTCTTTGTGGAAATCTGATTTTATTCCTCTTTTCTCCTGGGACAGGCTCCGCAGCCTCCCCTCCGCCTCCCGCCGATGCTGCCCCGGCGTCGGGGCGGGGGGAGAGTTCACCTATTTCGCGTCCCTTCCAAACCCCCTCTCCTTGCTCTTCGGTGGGTTTGATGCCGAGGTTTTCTTTTCAGCTTGTGAAGCCGCAGCGTACCTCGTGCTTCTAAGACATCTCTTCTCCTCCGCTCATCTTCCAGGGCTGGAAAATTTTCCGAGCGGGCTTCGCCGTGGAAATGGTTTTAAAACGCGGCTTTTCCAAACCGAGTGGGAACCGGTTTCCTTTCTTTGACAATTGTACCGGAGACTGGGAAATAAAAATGTCGGGGTGAGGAGAGGGAACTGAGGTTATTTTTAAAGGAAAACCCGGGTTTCTTTTATGAGTTCCTTCTCTTCCCTCCGCGACCCCGGGCTTCAAGCGATCACACGCACTTATCGGTTTGCGACTCTTCTTTTCACGATGCTCCCGATAGGATCCATTTCGTATCTGAACCATCTGGAATCTGAAAACGACTTGTTTGGGGTTTTTTTTTAATAGTCTGGGGCTTCATTTCTTTCTTTTAAGCAACTGAATTTCGTTGCAAAATACAAAGGGGGAAAAAAATAATGAAACCCAACCCCGACCTTCAAAAACCCAACCCAAACCCCAAAGCGGTTTGAAGAGAGGAAAAACAAGGAGGAATAAATTGGAAGTCCTTAAAGGCTTCACGTTTGGAAATAATCAATTGTTGGAAAATTGAATTCTGGGTTTGGAAAGGAGCCCGGGTGTCTTTGGTTTCTGATTTTGGCAATATTTCGGGGGTGGGGGGGTGAGGGGAGAAATTAATCATCAAATAACAGGCAAAGGTTTTGATCTTTTATTTCTCTCTCTCCCCTCCACCGCCGCCGCCTCTCCTTTGCCACCCCACAGGCACCCCCGGAAGCCCCGGGGTCGGGGAGGGGGGGATGTAGGTGCGAATATTTGTCTCCCCTGATGCTGGAGGGGGTCAGAATCCGAACTTTACAGCGCGTTTCTCGTGGATCCTTTGAACGAATCAGCTGGCATGGGAACAGAGAACGTGGCCTGACTTCTCTCTGCTCTTTTCATCCCCGTTCGGGGCTGAAGCCCCTGCGCCGCAATCCCTGCAGAGCGTTTCTGACATCCCCCCAGGCTCCTTTTTGGGGTGGGATGTGGGATGGTTTGGAGCTCGGGGTGTTTTGTTTAGCCCTATTCTTACTGTCCTGTCACCTTCCAGGTTCCAGCTATCCTCCCTGGGCTGGACTGGAAGCTCCTTCCTTGCTGTTTAATTCCTTTTTGATCAACCAGGAGGGCCGAGCTCGACCTCACACTGCTGGTCTGTTGTTCCCAGGCTGTCCAGCCTGAATTTTCCAGTCCAGTTCTCTTCTTCCTGTTCACCAAATTGGGAAATGGAATACCACGGTGGTTGCCTGAAGGTCACAGCTACCGCTGCCCCTCACTCCCAGCCCCAAACCCATCCACTCCCTTGGAAAATGCCCCTCTATGATCCCTCTTTGCACCTCTTGCATCCTCCCCAATCTGAGCAATGGACCCCCTTTGCCCTTCTCACGTCCTCCCCCAGTCTGAGCAACTCATCCAGGGAGGCCAAACCCTCAAATGGGACCAACCCTGACCCCACTCCTGCCTCTGGGAGGGGAAGAAATGTGGTGGAACCTCTGATGGTTTCACCCACAGAGCACAAGCCTGGATGTGGCCTGGGTGCAGTTATAGAGCAAATACTCCTGCCTGGGAGCAGAGAGACAGTAGACAAACACAGTTACAGGATGTCTTTGTGTTTTGTCTCTGTGACAGTGAGAGGCGTTTGCACACCCTTGACCTGGGAACAGCCACAGAACGCAGCTGGGCGTCTCTGCTTGCGTTGCCTCGATGTACAGTCCAGCTCCTCAAACACCCTTCCCTTTAGATACTGCAAAACCTGCGTCTTCACAGCCCCCCTCTCCACACCCCTGGATGTGCCTGGACGTGCATTGTGCCCTGTGCATCATCCCCACCCCATCCCACCCCATCCACCCAGCTCATTTCCCCATCGGCGCCGAGCCCAGAGCATGGCCCATGGCTGCACGCACCAGGGACTGACTCTGTGTTCCCCAAGTTCCTGCTCAGCTAAAGCAATTTCAGCTGTTGTGGGAGAAAAGGGGAGTTGCTCTGTGCTTGGCTTTCAAGCCCAGCTTCTGATGTTTAATTCGGCAGGAGTCGTCAGGCCTCTTTGCTCTTCCCTTCATGGCGTGCCGTCTGGTGGCGGTCCCACAGGCAGCAGAACTTGACCTCACGCATGGAAGGGTTGGAGATGAGCTGCATTCTTGATGCAGTTGTGAGGATGCTGAGGCCCATTATAAAAAATGTGCCTTGCAGGAGGTGCATCTGGTTGTCCCCAGCCAGAGCAGGAGCAGCTCTCTTGTTCAACGCTGGGTACCTGGGCCACAGGGCAGCCTGAAGGTTGGAGTCTCCTTCTCTCACAGCATAAAGCTGTAGAAAAACCCATAAACCAGACTGTGCCTTTGCTCCAACGCTGCTCCTTTCCACTCAGTGGGGTTTTGATATCTTCTCTGCTCTCTTCAGTGGATCAGAGGTCTCTCCCTAGAGCTGAAGTCCAAACACGATGCCTTTGACTTTTGGACTGAGCCACTGATATGGCCACTGCGACCAAGATTAACACACACCTACATGATTCATGCCCTGTGCTCAGGGAAGTCTCACTGAGCTCGGTAAGATGGACCATAAATCATGGCAAGGTGAGCAGTGGCTTCTCCTAGTCCCAGCTTGGGACAAGAGGTGACCAACCCAACAGGATGGTGATTGAGATCCCCAGACCTGCAGTGACAACTGCAATGGGCATGATACCTCCTGCTCTTCATGGCAAAACCTCCTTTGGGGACAAAGTCTTCACTGCAGGTAAAATATGGGGGGTCTGAACCTCCTCAGGGCAGCCACAGAGCAGGAATACCCCACAGGGATGTCCAGGGTACAGCACTGCTGCTTTTCTCACTGCATCTTGTGTGTCACTCAGCAGCATCAGGGAGAGATCTGTGGGGTCCAAAAAGTGGCCAAGTGTTCCCTTCAGGCTTCTCCTGCCTTCCTGAGGCTGGGGGTGGATCAGTAATCCCTAAAATTACTAACAAGTCCAGGACTGGGCTCAGCACTGCTCAGGCAGAGCGGAGAGGGTGACAAACCTGTGAGGAGACTGTGATTAATAGACCATCAAGCGACCTACAACATCTGAGAGATGGTCCGTGTGTTGCCCTCACCACTGCTGCTGCTGCCAGACCAGGTGTGGGGAGGTCTCCTCAGCCTCTTCTGCCACCGCACAGAGGTGGAAAGTGGTTCCCAGTGAGGAGAGACAGATGTAGTGTGGAAAGGCATGAAGCGTGGTGCCTCGACCAGCTCCTGTGCCTATGAGGCTGCAGAGACCTCCCCGTGGGAGAGACCTCCCCATCTTGGAAGGTTTGAATTTTTACACATCTCCACTTATTCTGTAACTCACTCAGTCTCTAATGGTGTTCCCTGGCTTCCAAATCCAGTTTGAGATCCTAGCGTGAGGTGGGAATAGAGAGGAGGAAGGACTGAGTGGAAACACTCTGGGGCCAGACTGGGTCTGCAGATCTCCTCTTCTCTGGTACTGCCTTGATTTTCATCTCTTACCCTGCTCATCCTGCCGGAGAGGTGTAAAACTCCCCTGTAAATCAGACGGGTGGACAGCAAAGTCCCCCACAGAGCACCCCGGGCTCCACTCCCCACCACCCTCTCTCTCTCTCTCTCTTCTCCCCAGGGCCCATGGGTGCCCCGGGCTGGGGAGGAAGGGAGTCAAGTGGGTGCCCTCAGCTTCTCCCCGCCCTCCCGGGGGTGGCCCTGGGCACTGGGTCCACCCCATCGCTGCCCGCAGAACACCTCTGGGCGCGGATGGGTGCCATGGAAGGGTGGGGGAAAGCAGGGAGGGGGGTTTCAAAGGTCGCTTTCTCCCACCCCCTCCACCCCCTTCCTTATTGCAGGGGCGGCGGTCGGGAGGAGGAGGGTGGGGAGGAAGGAGTGGGGAGACAGGGAAGGAAGGAGGTGGCTGGGGAGAGACACGCAGTCGCCTCCCGCCTCCTTCCCGGGGCTTCAGCTGTGGTTTGTGAGGCTCCAGGGGTTCAGGGCGGGTCTAGGGGCTCAGGGCACCTAACCAGCACTTCAGCTGAACTGGATTTATCCAAATCCAGGTGTTTCCAGGCATTTTGGACACTGAATTCACCAGTTCCCCCAGCGACCCATTCCTGGTTGTACGAACTAGCCAGCGAACACCGAATTAATTTTGATTGGGGGAGGGAAAAGAGAGGGGATAAATGTGCTCCTGTGAAAAAATGAACCCCCCAAACGTTCCAGAAAGAAAAACGACAGATCACGCCAAGTCTTTGTCGATCGGGGAGCGAATTGTTTGTTCACAAGAAGCTCCGGGCTGAGTTAAATCCCACGCGTGAACACAGCGGCGGAACTGCGGGTTTACGAGGAGGACGGGGTCGGATCCTTTGTGTTCTGCTTTGCTGAAACCTCATCCCGTCCCTTTGCCGAAGGGTAAAACACCCTTTACCCGAGCCCGACGTTTGCAGCCCCTTTTCCTCACCCCGTCGGAGGAGGGATCGGGGCTCCTTTCCTCAGCCCCGATGGCTTTTAGGGGCGAACAGGGCAGTTGGGGCCGTTTGCACTGAGAGAGGGGGCAAAGCCCCCGCAGGTTTCCGCACAAACAGAGGGGAGCTGGCCCAGGGGCTCGGGTGGGGACGACAGAAGCAGCACTTGCTGGGGATGCAGGAGTAGCTCCTCTAGGACTGCGGAAAGCCCGCCTGAAGGGTCTGCGGCAGCGCCTGGCTCTGCGTCCGAGGAGTAAATCCAGGCACTGAGTGGAGCCTGTGGAGGTGCAGGAGTTCCCGTCTCCTCGAGCAGTCTAACGAGCTTCCTATCCCCTCATCTCAACGTTCTCCTGATAAATAAAGACCGTGGCAGAGCAGCGAGGGGACTGCACGGATCAGACCTCACATCTACAGGAGCATCAAAGTCTCGACCCTTTTTCACTCGTTTTCCCTAAAAGAATAAAAACCCAGGAAATTCCTTCTATTTTCCTGCGGCCGCTGCGGTGCAGGATCGGACCTCGGGAACCTTGTGCTGCAGACCAGCCGGAACGATTAATTACCAGGACTGATCTCCAGAGAGCTTTTTATTGACTATAATTATTAGTTATTATTATTATGCTCGTGTGCGACTGGATCTAGGGGATCCTGCTGTGGCGGGGGGGTTGGACTGGATGAGCTTTCGAGGTCCCTTCCAATCCCTAATGTTCTGTGAGTCTGTGATTATTCCAAATGCCTACCCTGAACTGGCACCACATCGACTCACATCAGCCCGGAGACTGCTGAGCTCTTTCCCCTCCTTTTCACTTACTGGTTTCCTCGGTCACTGGGACTGGAACCGGCTGCCCAGGGGGAGACTTGAGTCCCTATCCCTTGATGCGTTCAAAAGTCGCGTAGAGGAGATGCTTAGAGATTTGTTTTAGGGGTGATGAAGACACAAGTAGGGTTAAAGGTTGGACTTGATGGTCTTGTAGGTCTTTTCCAACCTAAATATTTCTGTGACAGAGGGAGAAGCTTGGAGCTGGGAAACCTCCCGCTTTCCACTCCGGGCTACGGAGCTGTTATAATTAAGACCTTCCAATTATAATTAAGCCTCGATAATCCTCTGAGATCTTCCCGGAGAACTTTAAGTAACTGAGGCACGTAGCTAAATAGATTATATTAGTGAATAAATACAATCAAACTTTACGTTATTGTAGTCAATATCGAGACAACACTAAATATTAAATATAAAGTACAGGTTTATTATAAAATACGCATTTTATCTTCTTACATTATTTGTTAATCACTGTATTTTTATATCTTTAGATATAGAAGTATAGTCTATATTATATGATAGATATACTATATATAGGAAGATATACTATATATTTAGATATATTATTGATAATATATCTATCTCTATACTGCATATATACCCTATATAATATATTAATCTATCATATAATTTATATCTTAATTATTATATCAATAGGTATAAATATTTATATATGTATAAATATCTTAATTATGATATCTATAGGTATAAATGTGTCAATATTAATGTGTTTAGTCTTTAATAATAACAGCAATAGCGATAATAAACCCAAGTGTTTTATCTGTAACAACAGCAATAACAATAATCAGCCCAAAACACCATCCAGACGACTTTTGCCAGTGGAATATCTGGTCCTATCGACTACTCCAAGGGTCTTGTGGAAAGGTCCGTCAGGGCAGAGCAGAGCTGCGGGCTGTGAAAGCATCGAGCTCCTCAAGTCTCAGAGAGACCTTTTTTCTCTGTCACAGAGGTTTTTCTCTTCCTTTTATTTTTATTATTAACAGGAGCCAAAATGTGAAAAAGAGGGGGGGGAAAAACCCCACAAAACCTCTTCAAAACAACATAAAACCCACTCCAAAACCTCAAGAACAAAGTGCAGAGCTGAAACCGCAAAACATGGAAAATAAATTGTTTTAATTATTCCCCCGCCCCCATTTAGTCCCTGTTTTGCTCGAAGAACCCATCGTGATCGTCCCTGAACAGGAGAGGAGCTTGAGGAAGTTTTCACCTCCCTTCCTCTGCAATACTCCAGCGTTACCAGGTTTTCAGCTGCCCTGAGGAAGCCGCTGGTTTCTCCTCTCCCGACTCTGAGGCTCCGGCTGGGTTTGGAGGGCAGTGGATTAACCCTCGACCCCTTCCCACCGCTGGAAGAAAGGTGTGCTGGGAAGGGGAAAGGTGTACTGGGAGAGGGGAAGGCATACTGGGAGGGGGGGAATAAAACCCGCCTGGACATGTTCCTGTGCGACTTGGTCCAGGGGATCCTGCTCTGGCAGGGGGATTGGACTGGATGATCTTTTGAGGTCCCTTCCAGTCCCTGATGTGCTGTGACTCTGTGATTCTGTGAACTTCTCCTCCCTCCTCGGGCTGACAATGGGATGGAATTCTCAGCCGCGAAGGCAACCGTTTTACTTTAGGTGAATCAGCCGAATTAAGACAAACGAGCCAGAACCGAAGGTGCCCCCAGGCTACCCCAGAAAAGTGCCGGGGTAGCCGTTAATTTAAGGAGCGAGCGGTTCGGGAACGACTCAGCTGGGATCGTCCCCCCGGCTCCGGCCGCCCGGTGGTTTATTTCGCTTTCGTTTTCTTCTGAGTTTTTTTCCCCCTTCTTCCCAGCAAATTTACTCTGTGGGGATCCCTGAAGAAGGGAGGGGCTCTTGGATCCTCCTGGGAACACTCGATATTTTCTTTGCAGAACCATTTGTGTCCTCACGGAACATGGAGGGGAAAAGAAGAATGAATCTTTCAGAATCTTCCCCAGTCCGATTTATACCTTCACGTCCAGACGATCCCTGCAGCTTCTTGTCCTCCAACGAGGAGAATCCTTCTTTCTTCCTTCAGAAAAATAGTTTCCTTCTTAATCATCGATCAGAATCACAGAGCATTAGGGATTGGAAGGGACCTCGGAAGATCATCCAGTCCAACCCCTCCACCACAGCAGGATCCCCTAGATCGAGATTGTCTGCAAACTCCCCTTTTCCTGAACTCTGGTTCCTTTTATTATTTTAGCACTGAATTCTTACAAGTCCAGAAGCACCGACAGTTCCCAAGGAGCTGTAGGTTTGCTGTGCTCAGCTCCAGATGCAGACTCGATCTGCTCCACACACTCCCCGGAGAACCTCTCCTGAGCTTTTCAGTGGTCTCACAATATGTTTTTCCTTCTCTGGAGATATTTAAAACCTCCCTGAATATGTTCCTGTGCGACTGGATCTAGGGGATCCCGCTGTGGCAGGGGGATTGGACTTGGATGACCTTATGAGGTCCCTTCCCATCCCTGATGATTCTATGATTGGACTGGATGATCTTTTGAGGTCCCTTCCAATCCCTAATCATGCTATGATTGGACTGGATGATCTTTTGAGGTCCTTCCCAATTTCTAATGATTCTATGATTGGACTGCATGATCTTTTGAGGTCCCTTCCAATCCCTAATCATGCTATGATTGGACTGGATGATCTTTTGAGGTCCCTTCCAATCCCTAATGATTCTATGATTGGACTGCATGATCTTTTGAGGTCCCTTCCAATCCCTAATCATGCTATGATTAGACTGGATGATCTTTTGAGGTCCTTCGCAATTTCTAATGATTCTGTGATTGGACTGGATGATCTTTTGAGGTCCCTCCCAATCCCTAATGATTCTCTGATTATTGATGTAGGTGACACTTCTGTGGCAGGGAGGTTGGACTGGATGATCTCTCGAGGTCCCTTCCAATCCCTAATGTTCTGTGATTCCATGAATCTCACTGTGGTCCAGCCTTTGCTGTTGATCGATGAGGATGGGGAGACCCTTGGATTCCCAAGGTATAATACAGGAGCTGGGGCAGGGGAGGGGAGAAAAGGGGAGGGGGGAAAGGGTGATTGTCTGCTGCACTAGAAAATCCTTAAAATCAGTTTTAATTTATTCTCTTTCACAAACATCTTCCCAGCATCATCCAGAGCAGCTTCTTTACAGCAAGCGGGTAGGAGACGGCGCGCACACGCTTGCTCAGCCTGCTGGCTCTTCGCGGCCAGTCACTCCCTTCCCGTTCCCATGATAAATCACAACCTGTCACTACCTGTCCCCGCATCCTTTTATCTCCGCCAGAAGGAGGGACAAAGCCGGCTCCTCGCTCCTCGCGAAGCGTGTTCACCGCATCAGAGCACTTCCTCGGCACCCGTCTGGCAGATGGTTCGCGATCCCCGTTGCCCCCTCCGCTGCCGTCGTGTACAAGTTCTCCCGCTGACTCGTCACGTACCGCAAGACATCAGGCACTGCCGGCTGGCTTGTGTGAGTGCCAGCGCCCACAAAAGCTGCCTGCTTGGTCCCTGGCGGCTGGCAGCGACGGTACCACCCGCGGGACTTGGTGCAGTGGGGAGCGTGGCACCGCCGGCAGCGGCTCTGGGCTTCCCGTTCGCTGCGGGACGCGTGGCTGCCAGAAGCTCTGTTGGCGCTTAAGAGATGAGATGAAATAGTAAATAGAGCTTCCTCGTGGCTGGTTCACTGTAATCACCTCCTCGGTGGAGCTCCCCCTCTCCTACTGCTTGTAGAGAAGACGTTTTCATCTCACCTCCTCACTCGAGCTCCCTCTTCTACTGCTTGCAGAGATGTTTTCCTTTGACCCCTCACTCGAGCTCCCCCTCTTTTACTACTTGTAGAAAAGACATTTTCCTCTCACGTCCTTGATCGAGCTCCCCCTCTTCTACTGCTTGTAGAGAAGATGTTTTCGTCTGACCCCTCACTTGAGCTCCCCCTCTTTTACTCCTTGTAGAGAAGACATTTTCCTCTGACCCTAATGGCTTCTCCCTTTTCTAAAGGTCGAGGGGGTTTATCCTGGATATTCTACAGGGTCCCCCCGATCCCTCCATTTCCAGAGGACAATGAGGTTTCAGTCACTCTGCTGCTGCTGGCTCTGCTGTAGAGGAGGAAATCTAGAAGGCTTTCAGCAGAAAGGAGTCAGAGAGCTCAACAAACAACATCCCTCCCTGCTCTGCTCGAATATAAATCTTGAGATATATGTTGTAGTGAAAGAAGCCAGCCCATACACACTGGAACTAATTAAATCCCAGTCCCGTGTTTCCAGAAGAAGGGATGTGCCTTGGGAGCAGCAGAGCTCCTCCACAACACACAGGATGAGACTTGAACCTTCCTGCACCAGCTGGGTGCTGGAGTTGCTGGGGCTGAGCAAATGTTTGGGCTCCTGATCTGCGTTAAAGTCTCTTGTAGCTCTGATTTGGCTCCTGCTGTTACTGGTACCACAGAATCAGAGAACATGAGGGATTGGAAGGGACCCCAAAAGATCATCCAGTCCAATCTCTCTGCCACAGCAGGACCACCTAGATCCAGTCACACAGGAACATGTCCAGGTGGCTTTTAAACCTCTCTGGAGAAGGAGACTCCACAACCCCCCTGGGCAGCCCCTGCCAGTGCTCTGTCACCCTCACTGGGAAGAAGGTCCTTCTCACATTGATGTGGAACCTCCTCTGCTCCAGCTCACACCCCCTCCCCCTTGTCCTGTCACTGGGTGCCCCTGAGCAGAGCCTGCCTCCACCATCCTGACACCCACCCTTCACATATTGATCAACATCCATGGGGTCATCCCTCAGGCTCCTTCTTTCCCAGCTCAAGAGCCCCAGCTCCCTCATAAGAGCCTGTAGTAAAGACAGAGTGGGTATGGGGTGGGTAATGTCTTCTTCCACGGGGAACCTCCATCCTGAGAGCTCTGCAGCAGGTTTTCACTTGTGCAGGGCTGCAACAGCTCATGGTTACTGGCCTGAGTGAAAACTGAATTAACTGAGGGTTTTCCATGGGGTGCAGGAGGTTTGTCCATCAGCAGCTCAGCCCTGGCAGACTCCGAGAAGGACCTTCTTCCCAGTGAGGGTGACAGAGCCCTGGCAGGGGCTGCCCAGGGGGGTTGTGGAGTCTCCTTCTGTGGAGATGTTTCAAACCCACCTGGACTGTCCCTCTGTGACTGGATCTAGGGGATTCTGCTGTGTCAGGGGGATTGGACTGGACGATCTTTTGGGGTCCTTTCCAATCTCTAATGCTCTGTGATTCTATGACTAGATCTAGGGGATCCTGTTGTGGCCGGGGGATTGGACTGGATGATCTTTCAAGGTCCCTTCCCATCCCCAATGTTCTGTGACCCCACAAACTCAACCCAAAAAGGCCCAAAGAAAGAGGGCAGCTGAGGCTCCTTGTTCCAGTAGCTCCAGCAGCAAAAGCTCTCAGAGGACAGATATCACCCACAGCAACAGCACTGGGAACGTGGGGAGCAGCCCTTCACTCTCCCTTTGCACTACTGCACCGTCACAGGGGGTTTATCTCCTCCTGAACCTGCAGATACCCCTCAGCCCAGCCCGTCTCTCGCAGCCTTTAGCTGCCGGTGCTGCCGTGTATAACGATTGTGGCTCGTGATGGTGGTGCTTTGCCCAGATGTTATTGATGCAACTCATCAGCCAGACGTTGCTCTGAAAACATTCGGCTAATAAATGCCAGCACAACCTGCCCGCGCGCCGACTGTGATGGAGTGAAGGATAATAAAAGCTGCTGCAGCGAGCGAGCGGGGCGAAGCGACAGCCACGTCTCCGTGAGACCGGGAAGCCTTCGGGGCACAAACGTTTGCTTTTGGAATTGCTGCCCAAAGATTGTGCTTGGAAGTGGGCAGAGGGGAGGAGGTTTGGGCTAGCTCGGCAAGGAGCTGATTTATGGCAGAGATCGTGGAACTGGAGCGTGTTCTAGGCTGGAAGGGACCTCTGGAGGTCATCTAGTCCAACATCCCCACACAGGGACAGCTCCACCTAGGTCAGGTCACTCAGACCCTCATCAAGCCTGACCTGAGATGACTCCAGGGATGGGGCCCGTTCCAGCCATCAGCCACCCTCGCACTGAAGAGCTTCGTTCTAACACCCACCCTAAATCTGTCCTTTCCCAGCCTGAACCCACTGCTCCTTGTCCTGTTGTACAAACCCGCTTGAACAGACCTTCCCCTGCCCTCATGTCGGCCCCCTCAGGCACCGGAAGGTTCAAAGAAGGTTCCTCTGGAGCCACCTTTTCTCCAGGGTGACCAGCCCCGACTCTCTCAGCCTGTCTCATAACAGACAGAATAGATAGAGAAAGAGAGACAGATGGAGAGATAAATAGACAGACAGATAGATGGATGAATGGATAGACAGATGGATGGATAGATAGATGGATGGATGGATGGATAGATAGATAGATGGATGGGTAGATGGATGGATGGATGGATAAATAGGTAGGTAGATGGATGGATAGAAAGGTAGATAGATAGATAGATAGATAGATAGATAGATAGATAGATAGATAGATAATAGATAGATAAATGGATGGGTAGATAGGTGGATGGATAAATGGATGGGTAGATAGATGGATGGATAGATGGGATAGGATGGGATAGGATAGGATAGGATAGGATAGGATAGGATAGGATAGGATAGGATAGGATAGGATAGGATAGGATAGGATAGGATAGGATAGGATAGGATAGGATAGGATGGGATAGAGAGAAGATGGTGTTTGATAGAGGTACACCACAGTGTATCTTAGTGGGAGCAGCTCCTGAGCTCCAAGTGGCTCCGAAGGAGGGTTAGGGTGTCTCTGAGCTTCAGAAAATGAAGCTTCCAGCCAGGTTTTGAGGACCTTCCCCATGGAAACAGCCTTTCCCCAGCTTTCCCATCACTCCAGCTGCCATCTCAGAGGAGTGAAAATTTAAACAGCAGTAGAAAATTATGGCACCAGCTTCCTTCTGCTCCTTCTCACTTGACTCTGAGGTGGGAGTCAGCACCACCTCGCATCCCCCCTGGTCCAAGCTGCAGGGAGGTGGCCCACGGACAAGCGCAGACACTGCAAACCATCTCTTGGCCGCCAAATGAAGTGGAGACAAGTGAACCTGCACTTGCCCTCAGCTGAAGGGCAGTGTCAAAACTTCATTTTCTTTTTGATTAACCCCCCAGATGAAGTAATTTAAAGGGAAGGGAAGTGGTTCTGCTGAGTGACGCTAATTCCAGTCGGATTCATTTTACAGAGCTGTAAAAACAATTACGTGCCTGGCGCCCTCCAGAACATTGAGCACTGCTCAATAGCCATCAGATCTGCTGAGATGAAACTGATACAGCTTGTTAGAGCAGAAACTTATTGGAAATGTGCTCTGCAGCCAGAGCGAGCGGAGGGAGGCTGCTCCTTCTGTTGGGTGATGTGAGCGCGGCTGGTTTAACTCGACTTCGGTGCACAGGTGCTGTTGCTGTAGCCACAGAATCACAGAACATCAGGGACTGGAAGGAACCTCAAAAGACCATCCAGTCCAATCCCTCTGCCACAGCAGGATCCCCTAGATCCAGCTGCACAGGAACAAATTCAGATGGGTTTTAAACACCTCCAGATGAGATTCCACCACCTTCCCCCTGGGCAGCCACTTCCAGTCACTCTCTTTGGGAAGAAGGTCCTTCTCACACTGATGTGGAACGTCCTCTGCTCCAGCTCACACCCACTGCCCTTTGTACTATCACTAGATGCCCCTGAGCAGAGCCTGACTCCATCCTGCTAACACCCACCCTTCACATATTGATCAACATCCATGGGGTCACCCCTCGGTCTCTTTCCAAGCTCAAAAGCCCCAGCTCCCTCAGCCTTTCCTCAGCAGGGAGATGTTAGTCACTTTGGATTGTGTTTTTCAAGGAGTCTCCTTCTCATTTGGGCACTTGACTGGATTAAGCTAATTCCTACAGATCTGTAGGAAGAAGTGGTTTAGAGGCTTTTAAAGGATTAAGCAGCTGCAGCAGCTTGGGACAGAGTCTTTTAGAAGCCAGAAGCAGTCCCATTTGAGCTGCTCAGTAAAAAGCACGTTCCCAGTGGGATTGCCCCCAGCAATATCCCATCCTTACTGGTCAGAGTTGCCCACAGCACACTGACTGACTTTCAGAACTCAGCTTCTTCTGCTTTGATTTGCTGTTTCATGACCACATGTACAAATCTGGACTCTCCAATACCTGAACTGCTAACACAACTAAATCAAAAAAGGACAAAATTAGTTGTTTCCTTTTCCTTTCCCTCTTCCTTTTCCTTTCCCTCTTCCTTCTCCTTTTCCTTTTCCTTTTCCTTTTCCTTTTCCTTTTCCTTTTCCTTTTCCTTTTCCTTTTCCTTTCTCCTTCTTCTTTCCCTTTCCCTTTCCCTTCTCCTTCCCCTTTCCTCTTCCCTTTTCCTTTTCCTGTTTCCTCTTTCCCCCTTCCCCTTTCCCCTTCCCCTTTTCCTTTTCCTTTTCCCCTTTCCCCTTTTACCTTCCCCTTTCCCCTTTTCCTTTCCCCTTTCCCCTTTCCCCTTTTCCCTTCCCTTCTCCATTTTCCCTTTCCTTTCCCCCTTTCTCCACAGTGACACCAGACAATGACACTCAGAACCTTCCTTCTGCTGCCATAGCTCCTCCTTTCTTGAGATCCTGACACTGAACTAGATGACCTACAAAAACAACAGCTCCATGAAATCCATTTTCTGTGGGTCACGGGGAAAGTTCCAGAGAGGTCCAGCCACATGGATCATCTCTGACAACCAGCAAGGAGCTTGGTGCCTCAGCTTCCCCCCCACTACCCTTGTCCTGACCACATCAGTGATGCTTTGCTAACACTCTTCACTCCTTCATGTGTGTTTCATTCCAGAACTGAAGGATGAAGGATAAAAGAGGGTCACCCCTAAACCAGATCCCCCAACACTACATCTAAGTGACTTTTAAACCCCTGCAGGGATGGGGGCTCAACCACCACCCTGGGCAGCCCAGTCCAGTGCCGGAAAGGTGCAGCCTCGGAGCAGGCAGCTTGCTGGAGGGAGGTCAGCACAGAGCCAGGAAGGTGATGGGGGGGAGCATCTCCCTGCTGAGGGGAGGCTGAGGGAGCTGGGGCTCTTCACCTTGGGAAAAAAGGAGGCTGAGGGGTGACCCCATGGATGTTGATCAATATGTGAAGGGTGGGTGTCAGGAGGATGGAGCCAGGCTCTGCTCAGGGGCACCCAGTGATGGGACAAGGGGCAGTGGGTGTGAGCTGGAACAGAGGAGGTTCCATATCAACCTGAGAAGGACCTTCTTCCTTGTGAGGGTGACAGACCCCTGGAAGGGGCTGCCCAGGGTGTTTGTGAAGTCTCCTTCTCTGGAGAAGTTTCAAACCCACCTGGAGATGTTCCTGTGTGACTGGATCTAGGGGACCTGCTGTGTCGGGGGGATTGGACTGGATGGTCATTGGAGGTCCCTTCCCATCCCTAATGCTCTGGGATGCTGGGATTTGTCCTATAGCATCTGCAGTAACCACCCGGCGGTCAAAGCCACGGCAGCAGAAGCTGGCACCTCCCTTGTCAAGGCTTTCCTTTCTAAATATAACATCCATGGAGTCGATGCATCACTTGTGGGACAGCTCTCTCGCTCTGAACAGCCCTGATCAATCACCCAGCGCTCAGAGCAGAGCCGCTCCCCTCGCAGCAGCGCTCGACCCTCCGTTCCTACATCACGTCAAAACTCAGATGAAGGATCTTCTGCTCTTCAGATCCTTTGCCTTAACCTCTATAAAGAAGGACCCTGAGGACACACTGCTGAGTCAGAGGAAGAGAAATGGCCTGCTGAGTCACATCTCTCCTTGCTCCAGTGTGAAGTCAAAGGCAGATCTTGGTTGACCATCCCTGGAGGCATTAAAACATGTGTCCTGGTGCTTAGGGAGGTGGTTTAGAGGTGACCTGGCAGTGCTGGGTCGAAGGATGGATTTGATGATCTTAAAATCTGCTCCAACCAAAGACATTCTGTGAGATGCTAAAATCTGAAGCACCAGAGATAACAAGGTTCAGGATGTCTGAGCTTACAGATGGGGTCAAAAAACGGGTCTGTGCCACATGCTGGGTGCAGTCTCAAGCACCCACATTTGCCAGGAGTACAACTGTGTTTGTTGTGTGGCTGCAGGAGATGATAAAGGAGAAACCACGATCCCTTTGCATGGAGCTGTTTGCAGAAAGCAGGGACCACCAGCTGGGCTCTGTGTGGTCACAGAATCACAGAACATTAGGGGTTGGAAGGGACCTCGAAAGATCGTCCAGTCCACTGCCCCTCACACAGCAGGATCCCCTAGAGCCAGTTGCACAGGAACATCTCCAGGTGGGTTTCAAATGTCTCCAGAGAAGGAGACTCCACAACCCCCCTGGGCAGCCCCTGCCAGGGCTCTGTCACCTTCACTGGGAAGAAGGTCCTTCTCAGATCAATGTGGAACCTCCTCTGCTCCAGCTGACACCCGCTGCCCCTTGTCCTATCTTTAGATGCCCCTGAGCAGAGCCTGGCTCCATCCTCCTGACACCCACCTCTCAGTCAGTCTCCTTCTCTGGAAATGTCTAAAACCCACCTGGAAATGTTCCTGTGGGACTGAATCCAGGGGATCCTGCTGTGACAGTGGGATGGGACTGGATGATCTTTTGAGGTCCCCTCCAATCCCTAATGTTCTGTGACTCTGTGAATGAATAAATAACACCCTCAGCTTGCTTCTGGCTGAATGCAGAGCTGGTACCAGTGCAGGATGTGCTGGGAATAAACAGGAGGAGCTGGAATCACCCTGCTGCTGCTGGGCTCTAAGAGGCACAGTCTGCCCTTCCACTGCCAAACAGGGTAATGGATAACTGGAAGGTGGATAACTGGAAAGATGTGGACGATGATATAACAGCGGTATTCACCTCTGTCTGCAGAGACCTGCCGGCTGGGAAGTCTCCCTGCAAGCGTCCTGCAGCACAACCCCCTGTCCTCCCACCGATTCGGTGTAGTCGATCCCCCTCTGCCGGTCACGCATCCGCCAGCGGCCGCGGAAACCCTGCGGGACCCTGCTCGGAGCACAACCAGTCCCAAACTGGGGCGAGTGGGATGGAGAGGAAGAGGCTGATGATAACAACCAGCAAAGTGGAAGAAAATGCATCCTGGATACATGCGGTAGGATCCATAAAAGGAGACTTTTATTGGAGGTCCGCAAGCCACTGGGGCTTGGATTTGTGCTTCGAGAGGACATGAGGCTGCGTTTCACATTCACATCCCCCTGGAGGGGCTGGGGGAGCAGATGTGGTCGTTATGTTTCATAGTGCTGTTATCTGTGTTTTAACAAAAACATCTGCTCCAGCTGCCACATCTGGCTGGTATCGGCGCCACGGTGCTGCAGGCAGGAACCAGAAGGGAAGAGGAGCCTGGAAAAGGGAGGAATAGCAGAAACTTAGACCACAGGCTCACAGAATGTGAGGGGCTGGAAGGGACCTCGAGAGATCATCCAGTCCAGTCCCCCTCACACAGCAGGATCCTCTAGATCCAGTCACACAGAAACATCTCCAGGCAGGTTTTAAACCTCTCCAGAGAAGGAGACTCCACAGCCCCCCTGGGCAATCCCTGCCAGGGCTCTGTCACCCTCACTGGGAAGAAGTTCCTTCTCAGATCGATGTGGAACCTCCTCTGCTCCAGCTCACACCTGCTGCCCCTTGTCCTATCATTAGATGGCCCTGAGCAGAGCCTGGCTCCATCCTTCTGACACCCATCCTTCACATATTTGTTATCATTCACGGGGTCACCCCTCAGTCTCCTTTTTCCAGGCTCAAGAGCCCCAGCTCCCTCAGACTTTCCTCATCAGGGAGATGCTCCCCTCCCTTCAGCATCCCTGTGGCTCTGCGCTGGACTGTCTCCAGAAGCTCCATGTCCTTCTGGAACTGACTGGCCCAGAACTAGGGAGAGGCTCCACTCCATCATCCCTGTGGCTCTGTGCTGGACTGTCTCCAGCAGCTCTGTGACCTTCTGGAACTGAGTGGCCCAGAACCAGACACATTATTCCAGCTGTGGTCTCACCAGGGCAGAGCAGAGGAGAACAAGAACCTCTCTCAATCTGCAAAACCACCCCCTCACCACCACAAACACGAGGTGACAGAACCAGCATGCTTTCACCCTGATACCTGCAGCACCTCCAGCCCTCTGCAGCTTCCTCACATCACCATCACCAACCCCATCCACGCCTGGAGGCTTCGCTTGCTCAACCAGTTCCTGAGCTGAAGCAAATCCCATTTGTTAGGGATGCACAAGGGAAGGTAAACACTTCCCCCCTCTGGGAGCAGCTCAGAAAGGTTCTCTCCTTTATTTATTTATATCTCTCTTCTTCCCCCCCCCCCCAGCAGAATTAATTCTGCTCCTGTTAATAGAATAATTTGTCAGAGGCACGCACACGTTACCCCGTCAACGAATGAACGAGACACAGGGTGAGGGGGGTATCAGCCTCCTCCCTACGTGATCCCGGCACATAGGGAGCATCTTAATTAAGCAGAGAAGATTTAATGGCACTAAATATGATCGGCCCTGCGCTGATCCCATTACTCTGAAGAACCCAATAAATGAGGCTCAGCAGCTTCAATTCCACTTCGCGGCAATCTCATCAGCATCCCTGTTCCGTGGCTTCTGAGAAATCAGCAGTTTCAGCAGCAGACAACCCTCTTCCTCAGTCGGGCCCCTCTCTACAATCACTTATTAGCCCAGCTAATTCTGTGCTGGAATGACCCCGAGCCGCGCAGCAGAACCGCTTCCATCCAACAGCTACGCGGTGGCTTCTCTCCGTGAAGAAGTAAAACCAAGTCTCTTAGCACTTAGAGCTTCTTTTCTTTATCCCAGGAGCTTTCTTTCTCATAACTATCTTCTTCTTCGTGTAATTCTCCATGAAAAGCAGCAGCAGATAAAGCAGAACATTAATTAGCCGGGTATTTATGGAAGAGATAACGGCGCCAAAGCCCGTCTGCGGCACCGGGCTGGGTAACAGAACCCGCGCTGGGTGCTGCTGCAGGACCTGCTCGGGTGGTTTGGGCAACCAGAGATGAGGTACTGCTGGCTACCAAGGGCTTGGGGATAGAATCATAGAATCATTAGGGACTGGAAGGGACCTCAAGAGATCATGCACTCCCATCCCCCTGCCACAGCAGGATCCCCTGGATCCACTCATTAGGGATTGGAAGGGACCTCAAAAGATCATCCAGTTCAACCCCCCTGCCACAGCAGGATCCCCTGGATCCAGTCATTAGGGATTGGAAGGGACCTCAAAAGATCATCCAGTTCAAACCCCCTGCCACAGCAGGATCCCCTGGATCCAGTCATTAGGGATTGGAAGGGACCTTGAAAGATCATCCAGTCCAATCCCCCTGCCACAGCAGCATCACCCCTGCTGGCAGCATCACCCAGACCAAGTCATAGAGTCACAGATGCTCAAGAGAAAGGTGCTTTGGACAGAGGAACCATCGTAGCTTCTCAGGGAAGAGCCTTCTCTCTTGCTACAACTCCCTCAAGGGAGCTGGGGGTGTTTAGCCTGGAGAAGAGGAGACTCAAGGGGGGATGTTCTCCTTCTTCCCAGCTCCCTGAAGGGGAGGTTGGAGTCAGGTGGGGGCCAGGCTCTTCTCTGAGGCAACCAGCACCAGGGTGAGAGAGCAGCACCTGAGGGTGCCAGGGGAGGGTTAGGTTGGATGTTAGGAAGCCCTTCCTCAGGGAAAGGGGGATCAGAGCCTGGACTGGACTGCCCAGAGCAGTGGGGGAGTCCCCATCCCTGGCTGTAGCCCTGAGTGCCCTGGTGTGGCCGCTGGGGTGATGTTAGGTGCTGGGCTGGCTGAGCTCAGGGGGCTTCTCCAGCCTCCATCCTTCTGGGATGCCGTGAGAGCCAAAAGTGAACTGTGCCAAGATGAACGTTGGGCTTTGCAAAGGGCTCACTCTGCAGGAAGACACTGAGAAAGAAGTTGGGACCTTGCAGGAGCTTCCAGGGGCTGTTGGAAATCGGAAAGAGAANTTCCAGGGGCTGTTGGAAATTGGAAAGAGAAGTTTTATGAGGGACACTAGTGATAGGACAAGGGGGATGGTTCAGGCTAAAAGAAGGGGGGTGTCTTTAGCTTAGAGAAGAGACTGAGGGGTGACCCCATTAATGTTGATCAATATGTGAAGGGTGGGTGTGAGGAAGGTGGAGCCAGGCTCTGCTCTAATCATAGGACAAGGGGCACTGGGTGTGAGCTGGAGAAGAGGAGGTTCCACATCAATGTGAGAGGGACCTTCTTCCCAGTGAGGGTGACAGAGCCCTGGCAGTGGCTGCCCAGGAGTTTGTGGAGTCTCCTTCTCGGGAGATATTTAAAACCCACCTGGATGTGTTCCTGTGCAACTGGATCTAGATGATCCTGCTGTGTCAGGGGGATTGGTCTGGATGATCTTTTGAGGTCCCTTCCAATCCCTAATGCTCTGTGATTCTTTTGGGAAGAGCTTTACCACCCTGTTCATGTTTCGGCTCAGCAAATATTTCCCATAGATTTCACTTTTTCCAGGGAAGTGCTTAATTTTCTGGAGAAAGAAGGCTAAGAGGAGGTCCATGCGTGGGCAAGGATGGAGTAGAGGAGGTCTATGGGTGAGAGAGGATGGAGTAGAGGAGACCTGTGGGTGTAAGAGGATGGAGTAGAGGAGGTCCATTGGTGGGAGAGGATGGAGTAGAGGAGGTCCATTTGTGGGAGGGGATGGAGTGGGAAGTCCATGTGTGGGAGGGGAAAGCAAAGACCTTGATCTTTACCTTTTTCATTTAAAACAAGACCCTACTCAAGAGAGGGCTCATCACGGAGACAAAGCCTCTCCATCTCTCCCTGAGATGGCACAATCTGTCCAGCCTGCTGTTCGCTCCCAACGCTCCTCCAAAGCCAAACCCACTCGAGGCTCCCACCGCTGTGGAGCAGAAGCACTTTGGAGAGGATGGAGATTTGCCCTTTCCAGCTCTCTGTCTGAACAGAGAGGGAGATGCAGAATCAATTAGACGCCGGCAGTCAATCAAGGGGGACCACTGCTGCTCGCTGTGGATGTCTCCTTTACAAACCGCCTGCTTGAGATAATAATCCGGACAATCAGTCATAAACGAGTCCAAACAAACGGAGGATTTACTGTTTCGGAAGCTTCCCACCAGCCAGCAGCAAGTGCTAGAACAAACAGTCGCATTGAAATTTCTAAGTGGTGGAAAACAAAGGATTCCTGGAACACAACACTGAATTATGCTTTATTTGCTTTGGGAACGGAGCCACTCACTGTGCTTCTTCGTGTTCTCCTCCCAAGGCATGAATCCAGGAAGTCCTGGCAAGAGCTCACAAAGCTGATCCGGGTTTTGACTTCTTGCCTAACTTCAGTCATGATGAGAGAAATATGTATCACGAGCACAGGCTTGTACTTCAGGAAGATTAAACATTAGGGATAGCACTTACTCACCAAGAGCAAAGTGTTAGAATAACAAGGGACGTTGGGGCCAATAAATAACCACTCTAATGCCCGGCGGCGCGTGTCTCGATTGAGTGGAGGCACTGGGGGAATTCTGAGATGGGGCTGCCAAAACTTGCGTAGAGCTAGGCACACAGACACAACTGCTCTTGATTTCGAACCATTCCTTGAGTGGTATTGTCATAGAATCGTAGACTGGCCGGGGTTGGAAGGGACTTTAAAGATCATCCAGTCCCAACCTCCCTGCACAGGCAGCGACACCTTCCCTAGAGCAGGTTCCTCAGGGCCCCAGCCAACCTGCCCTTCAGCACTGCCAGGGATGGAGCAGCCACAACTGCCCTGGGCAACCTGATCCAGCATCTCCCCACCCTCACGGCAAAGAATTCATCCATCATGTCCAACCTCAGTCTCCTCTCTTCAAGTCTAGAACCCTTTCCCCTTGTCTTCTCACTACCCAGCCAGCCCTTCTCCAGCTTTCTTCTAGCCCCCTTCAGAGATTGGAAAGGCTGCCAGAAGGTCACCTGGGAGCCTCCTCCAGGCTGAACAACCCCACCTTGCTCAGCCTGTCCTCAGAAGGGAGGTGCTCCAGCCCTCTGATCATTTCAGTTGTTCACCTTTAAACCCATCCTAGAGCTCTCTGTCCTTCTGATGTTGGGGACTCCAGAACTGGACAGAGAACTCCAGGCAGGGTACTAAACACAGTATCATGCACAGTGTCACACAGATCATTAGGGGTTGGAAGGACCTCCATAGGTCAAGTCCAACACACGAGCAGGACTATAGAGCCTAGGGCAGGTCACACAGGAACCCATCCAGAGGGGTCTTGAAAGTCTCCAGAGAAGATATTAATATATTCATGTGATTATTACACACACTTAGTATATATTATATTGCTATACATGTTTATTAGTTTATACAACTTTTCCTTCCACAAAACGGTACAAACGAGCTCCCACTGCTCCACCCTTGGGCGAGGAGCAAACTCAGCAGCCCGACAGCCCCCCTCTGAGGCTACGAGACCACACTTGAGGCGATTTTGAACCCCCAAGGTTCCCCCTGAGCAACTCGCACCGCACTTGGCGTTCATTCCGCGCCAGCAGAGGCCTCCACAACGGGACTCGGCGGACAGAAGCGCTCTCAGAGCCACTTCGGCAGCCTGGGAGGTCCCGTAGGGCTCGGGGCACCAGCAGGGCTACGCAGAGACGTTCCTCCGCGGGGACGGAAGTCTGCGCAGCCTCCCGAGAGAAAACCATCCAGCGAGCCCCGACTGGGAGCTGCCCCATCCCCTTCCCGCCTTCTGATTGGCCCAAACAGTCCCTTCCGCCCCGCCCCTTTATTAAGAAGCTGCCGTCCCATTGGCCCAGGCGGCCACGAGAGCCTCTGATTAGTTGAAAGCGGCCATGGGGGGGGGAAAACGGGACTGCGGTTGTCATGGCAACGAGAGGACGCGCTGGCGTCACGGGCACGGCCCGGAGGTGCGCATGCGCCTTATGAGATCCCCGCCCATCCCCTGCCCAACGACCTCTCGTGCGCAAAGGGAGGCGGGGCTTCGCTTGAACGGCCTCAACCAATCACAGATGCGAGTGCCGCGGTGCGCGCAAGGGCTTCTGGGAGGGAGTGGGGGAGCTCGCGAGGCCTGAGCGAGGCCTGAGACTTCTCAGTGGTCGCCCGAGGCTCTCGGGAAGAGACCAGCTGCTCCTGAAGCGGGTCCAAACCAACCTCAGCTCAGAGCCTTGCGTGGGGAGAGCTGGCAGCAGAGGCTTTAGCCTTAGGGCAACTGGAACCTGCCGTTTTAGGAGCCCAGAGGGATCTCAGGGAGGGCTTTAACTCATCACCTGAGGGAGGCCTTTATCTTATCACCAGACCTGCTCTGGTGGACATCAGGACACACAGAATCCCACACAGCTGGGGATTACCCAGTCCAACCCTCCTGCCAGAGCAGAGTCCCCCACAGCAGGTCCCACAAGGAACATTCCAGGAAGGACTGGGATGCCTCCAGAGCAGGAGACTCCACAGTTGCTCTGGGCAGCCTGGGCCTGGGCTCTGGGACCTCACTGGGAACCAGCTTCTCCTGATGGTTACATGGAACCTCCTGGGCTCCAGTTTATGCCCAGTTCCTGTTATCCTGTCACTGGGCAGCGCTAAGAAGAGCCTGGTTTCATCTTGCTGACACCGGCACTATAGTTACTGATTCCCCCAGTCCCCTCCTCTCCAGGCTGAACACCCCCAGCTCTCTCAGCCTCTCATTGTGAGGAGGATGCTCCATGAGCTTTGTGGCTCTGCCCTGGACTCTCTTCAGTAGCCTCTTGTCGTTCTTGAGCAGCGGAGCCCAGAACTGGATGGTCTATGGCACAACCAAGGACAGAGTAGAGGGGGATGAGAACCTTCCTCAACCTCACTTGTGTTAATGTACAACAGGAGACCATCAGCACCGGATCATAGATTCATCTAGGTTGAAAATGACCTTCACAGTCATCGAATCCATCCATTAATCAGCTGTCCCAAGGCCACCACTGAACCACATCCTTAAGTTTCACATCTACATGACTTAAGCACATCCAGGGATCTGTCCGTGCTGCCCTAACTCTGAGCTGGTGGTAGCACACGGGTCCTAGAGCAACCAGAACTCTTCAAAACAGCGCAACAATGATCGTTAACTAAATAATAACCAAACCAAACGACCAGCTTCGGGAAACTGCCATCAGATGCCGAGGGCTGTCGGTGCTGCTGACACAACGGGTAGCACCATTTACATCCAGAATTTGCAACAGTTGTGTGAATTCAGATCCTGCTGCCATGGAAACAGACTGTGATGGCTAAAAATGAAGCAGGTTGTTTTAAGCCAATTGTTCAACACACACAAAAAGCCTGGACTCCCCTTTTTTTGGTGATGCTGACTCCTTTAAACTGACCTGCTCCATTTCCATGGCAGCCAGCAGCAGATTTACTAGAATTCATTTGAAATTTTACAATCCCGATACGTGCCATAAGAATTTCCCAACATTTCCTATCGAATTAAAGATCTGGGGAGCTCCTCAGATTTATTGGAGCAATCTGTAGCGCACTCCAGTGAGATGTAGGTGGATATAAAGCTTCTACATCAAAGCAGCATGTTTTGCCCTCTTCTGTTGCTTGTAAACACAAGGATTGGAGCTGGGGCTGAAGATGTTTTCATTCTGGATGCCGCAGGGTGCATCTGGTCTCTCTTCTGTCTCACATGAGCCGGCACGGGAGGATGAACTGTAAGAATCTCACACGTAGGGCTTCTCTTTGGGAAGTTTGCAGAGAAATGTGATGTCATATCTCTTTCCAAGTGAATGTGTCTTCCCAAGTACTTACCTCTGAAAGTTCTTGTAAGAGTTTTTTGCTTTAAGAGCAAAAGGAGGGTCCTGCACGGGGGTTTGCGAGAAAGTTTGTCCCTGTTTTGTCTGATTTGTTAAAAAACCACTGGTGTAAAGCAACTCTGACCTCTCAAGGCTGATCCCTATGAATCTATAAAGAAGGAAACCAAGAAGTCATAGGATCACACAACCACAATCACAGAATCACAGAACATCAGGGATTGGAAGAGACCTTGAAAGATCATCCAGTCCAATCCCCCTGACACAGCAGGGTCACCTAGATGCAGTCACACAGGAACACATACAGGAGGGTCTTAAACGTCTCCAGAGAAGGAGACTCCACAACCCCTCTGGGCAGCCCCTTCCAGTGCTCTGGCACCCTCACCATGAAGAAGGTCCTTCTCACATTGATGTGGAACCTCCTCTGTTCCAGCTCACACCCACTGCCCCTTGTCCCATCACTGGGTGCCCCTGAGCAGAGCCTGGCTCCATCCTCCTGACACCTGCCCTTCCCATATTGATCAACATCCATGGGGTCACCCCTCAGTCTCCTCCAAGCTCAAGAGCCCCAGCTCCCTCAGCCTCTCCTCATCAGTGGGAGGGGGTTTATTCCTAACAAAATCCTTCCTGACTCCCTCCTGCTTTCACACAGAGAAGAAACCTGACATTCTCTGCTTCATAGAATGAAGAGCCTCTCCTCAAATGTTTTGCACACCGTGCCTCACTCTGTCCTAACAACAGTCCTCGTTCAGGAAGGACTGCCAGGGCTAATGAAGCCATTAAGGCTTCGTCTAGCGCTACGACCGAGTCATAACTCTTAGGAATTAAAAATCCATATGGCTCTCTCAGCTGAACTGTAGAACATGTGCAGCAGCTGGTCCCCAAAATATCATAAACAGCATTAAAAAAGAGAATTAGCTGCCAGCATGGATCACATTAGCTGCAGCTTATTACGAAGCGGAGACAAATCCAGTGCAAAAATGTTCAGAATCTTCGAGCCGACCGTTGTGTCGGGTCTTTGTTTGTTTCTGGTTGCACTGAGATGCCAGAATCATGACCAGAGCCCTGCAGGAATAGGCAGCACAAAAGACCCTGCAATATTCTAGTCTCATCCTGTTACTGGGGAAGGGAAGCAGGCAGGGGATGAGATGTACAGATGCAAGTGCCTCGGGGCTTGAGTTATCAACTCCGCTCTCGAAGCAGCTGCTCCCACTGGCGAGTCTCTCATGGATCAGTAGAGGAGAAGTACAGCCTGATGAACCCCCACCATGGGGGTTTTTTTTTTGGATCAGGAAGGGTTAAAAACTCCCTGGAGCCTGAAGGGCATCAATCCCTTTTGGCAGCCGTCCATTTTCTCCCCTCCATCCTGGCTGGATTCAATCTGTTCAGTCTGGGCAGGGAAAGGGAGGATTGTGGCACAAATTTATCCCAGTGACTGGACAAATTCCTTGGTGGTTGCCTCACCCTCTCCCTGTCTGTAAGGCAGGGAGCAGTGTTTAATTAGAGCACAATCCTGTGTCTTCAGAGCCCCTCGTGTGGGGTCCTAATGTGGAAGGAGCTGTATTTAACATCGTTCATGTGAGGATCTGTGCTGCTGATGGCTTTGCTGTTGTTTAGGCTCTCGGTGTCAAGGTAGCAATGATGGAAGGCTCGGAGCCCTGGGCACTCTGCAGCCAGCAGCTTTGTCACCAGTGCCATTGCTTATCTTGATTAGATGCTAAGCCAGGCGGCTGGCCTCCCTCTCAGCCCAAACTGACCTTGCACACAGACTGTCATGAGCTACAGGCAGAGAGTCCACATGATCTCTTCAAGCAGTGCAGCCCCATCTGCTTTGTGAGCAGGATGGGCACAAGGGTGGCTGTGCCCACCCTCATATCATATAGCCAACGGAGAACGGAGGAGTGAGCTCCAGTTCCTTCCTAGAAGGCTTGGAGGGTGAAGTGATCTGAGCCAGCAGCTGAGCTACAGATATTTGGGGGATGACTAAATGAAGGGGAATCCACTTTGCAGTAATCCAGTTTCTGGTCAGATCCAGTGAGGAAAATGACAAAATCACAGAATATTAGGGATTGGAAGGGACCTCCAAAGATCATCCAGTCCAATCCCCCTGCCACAGCAGGATCCCCTAGATCCAGTCACACAGGATCATGACCAGGTGGGTTTTGAATGTCTCCAGAGAAGGAGACTCCACAACTCCCCTGGGCAGCTCCTGCCAGGGCTCTGTCACCCTGTCTGGGAGGAAGTTCCTTCTCAGATTGATGTGGAACCTCCTCTGTTCCAGCTGAGTCTCTCTGCCCCTTGTCCTATCACTGGGTGCCCCTGAGCAGAGCCTGGCTCCATCCTCCTGACACCCACCCTTCCCATATTGATCAACATTAATGAGGTCACCCCTCAGTCTCCTTTTTTCCAAGCTGAAGGCCCCAGCTCCTTCAGCCTTTCTTCATCAGGGAGATGTTCTACTCCCTTCATCACAGAATCATAGAACCATTAGGGATTGGAAGGGACCTCGAAAGATCATCTAGTCCAGTCCCCCTGCCACAGCAGGATCCTCTAGACCATGGAAGTCTCCTTCTCTGCACTGAAACTCTTTGCATGAGGCTGTGGCATCAGATTTTCCCTTCTGGCAGTTTCTTTTGGCTGAGAATTCTAAAAATTCATCTCAGAAAGGAAGGACCTCTTTGCAAGAGAAGGTCCACGCGGCCCCACTGCATCAGCTCTAGCACTTCAGCCGTGATCAGAACCTAACAAAACCCTCTACTTGCTGAGATTTACTGCTTCACAGACCAACGGAGCGAAATGTCAACTGCAGTGCATCCCACCAGCATCCCTGGTCCTGTCGTTCCCCTCTCCAACACTCCCCCCCACCAACACCCTCAATGAATAACCCTCTCCCCTCACCACACTGAATAGACCAGGTGACTCCAAAACCAGCCACCCAGCAGATGCTTCTGCAGTGCCAACTGTTCCAACGCCCCCCCAACCCCATCTCCAGCTCTTTTTAATCCCCCCCCTCTCCTTTCCCCCGCTCCTCCTCCTCCTCCTCCTCCTCCCCGTGTCGTGTCCCACCAATCGAGGCTGCCTGGCACATGCTGCCCGGCGCAGTCCCGCCGGAGCGATATTGTGATGGAAATGAGGGAGGGGATGCGGGCAGCGCCGCGCAGATTTACAGCGCTCCGAGGGCTTCCATTAAAATCCTTGACAACTCGTTATTTATGAGGGGACCAGCAGCTCTTCTAATATCCAGGGCCCGGACCCCCATTCACTTCAATAACGCTGGGCTGGAATAAATGAGGCAGAGGATGGAAACCAGTTCTGTTAGTGTAATGGAGGAGGCTAATAGCTGTTTAGAGACAACAACTGATGTCATCCCGGGACCCGATCCTGCAGCCAGCGGAACAATGAGAGGTTGGATTCTTCGAGCATCGCGACACAAAGAGGGTGATAAGTGGCAGCGTTTGGATTCGGGGCCGTTATCTCCCCACAGAATCGCAGAACGTTAGGGGTTGGAAGGGACCGCGAAAGATCATCCAGTCCCCCCACCACAGCAGGATCAATGAGATCCTGTCGCACAGGAGCAGCCCAGGTGGGTTTGAAACGTCTCCAGAGAAGGAGACTCCACACCCACCCTAGGCAGCCCCTTCCAGGGCTCTGGCACCCTCACTGGGAAGAAGGTCCTTCTCACATTGATGAGGAACCTCCTCTGTTCCAGCTCACACCCACTGCCCCTTGTCCTATCATTAGATGCCCCTGAGCAGAGCCTGGCTCCATCCTTCTGACACCCATCCTTCACATATTTGTTATCATTCACGGGGTCACCCCTCAGTCTCCTTTTTCCAGGCTCAAGAGCCCCAGCTCCCTCAGCCTTTCCTCATCAGGGAGATGCTCCCCTCCCTTCAGCATGGCTCTGTGCTGGGCTCTCTCCAGCAGCTCCATGTCCTTCTGACCAGCCCAGAACTGGACACAAGATTCCAGCTGTGGTCTCCTCAGGGCAAAGTAGAGGGGGAGGAGAACCTCTCTCCATCTACTAACCATCCCCTTCCTGATCTACTCTAGGATGCCATTAGCCTTCTTGTCCACAAGGACCCATTGCTAGCTTGTTGCCATCCTGCTGGCCACCAGGATCCCCAGGTCCCTTTCTCCTACACTGCTCTCTGTGTCCCCAACACTGACCAATGTCACCTAGGTCAGTCCCCAAAAGTTTTTGGACCCACTCTAAGGATTTCCTTTCTTCCTCTCCTCAGTGTCTTGGTCTAAGGGTCATTTTAGATCATGTTTTCCCCCCACCATTCCCTGCCCACTTTCTTCTCCTTCCCGCCGGTGACAAACACAGGACAGAAGGACCTTGATTTAGCAGCTGATCCCTGAAACAAAGACTTTGGTACTCAAAGCCCTTTAACCGTGGATGTGCACGATGCTGCTGCAAGGAGCTGTGGACTTCTGCTGCATCTTGAGATCAAACGGGCAAGGTGCTGATATTGAGGATGACCCCTCAATCGCTGGGCTCTCCTGTTCCTCCTTTGTTCACCTGCATCTCCTCTATTTGCATTGCTTTTGTCTGGAGCCTCCTGATTCCTTCTGAGCTTCCCCTGCTCTCCACGGGACCCTCATTACGGTGAAGAAAAGAGAAACAGCAGCAGCGCTGCCAGATGGATTGTGCTCTGTGCCTCTGCCTCCCCCTTGTCTGCAGCCTGAACCTCCCAGCGCTGTGGTCTGGGAGGAGACGGGCAGTGCTGAAGGGCCAGATTGTTGGGGAGGAAGAGGGGACAACACATGGATGGATGGGTGAAGAGGAACCAGGAGGACAGCAGGAGGAAAGAGGCTTCCTGAGAGAGGCCAAGACACCAGCCAGTTACTTCAGCATCATTTCAAATACTCTGAATTTCAGAGCCTGAAAGAATAGACTGGGAATCAAGAACCACCTCCCTTGCAGCCAGTCTCCTTCTTTTTCTGCACCAAAGCAATCTTTCCCCAGAGAAGGAGACTCCACAAGCCCCCTGAGCAGCCCCTTCCAGGGCTCTGACACCCTCACTGGGAAGAAGGTCCTTCTCACATTGATGTGGAACCTCCTCTGTTCCAGCTGACACCCACTGCCCCTTGTCCTGTCACTGGGTGCCCCTGAGCAGAGCCTGGCTCCATCCTCCTGACACCCACCCTCCACATATTGATCAACTATCAAGGGGTCACCCCTCAGTCTCCTTTTCTCCAAGGTGAAGAGCCCCAGCTCCCTCAGCCTTTCCTCATCAGGGAAATGCTCCACTCTCTTCATGATCCTCATGGCTCTGTGCTGGGCTCTCTCAAGCAGCTCTGTGTCCCTCTTTGTGGAGGCTTTTTTATTGGGGTTCTCATCCCAGCTCCTTTGCTGTTCAGCTGCTACACAGGTTCAGGTACAAACTGTGGCCAATCCCTCCTATCATGGAATCCCAGAAGATTAGGGATTGGAAGGGACCTTGAAAGATCATCCAGTCCAATCCCACCACCAGAGCAGTATCCCTTCGATCCAATTGCACAGGTACATGGCCAGGTGGGTTTTACACTTCTCCAGAGGATACTCCAGAGCATAAGGGTTTGGAAGGGACCTTGAAAGATCATCCAGTCCAATCCCCCCAACACAGCAGGATCCCCTAGATCCACTCACACAGGGACGTGGCCAGGGGGGTTTAAAATGTCTCCAGAGAAGGAGACTCCACAACCCACCTGGGCAGTCCCTGCCAGGGCTCTGTCACCCTCACCGGGAAGAAGTCCCTTCTCAGACCGGTGTGGAACCTCCTCTGTTCCAGCTGACACAGCTCTCAGTGCACAGCTGGATCTCATCCAAATCCTAACTGCATCTCATTATCACCCTTTTGAGCTACTTTCTGTATTAAACCATAAAACGGAGAAAGGATTGAAATCTCCGATGGTTCCAGCCGCAGCCCCAGCGCAAATAGGGCCGTAAATTACCAGCGGAATGAAAAGCTCGGTGAGGAAACATCGGATGCACTTTGTGCTCGGGGGTAAATCGGTCCCCGGCTCCCCGGGATAGGGAAAGGCAGGACCCGCGTCCTGCAGGAGGATGGAGCGGGGAGTCAAGTCGGGAAAGGCAGCTTCCTCGTGGGATTTATTGCTGTCGGACCCCCTCTGCCGGTGGCCCGCTGGCTGCTGCCGTCCCGGAGTGGCACCTCCACACAGGCGCTGAGGCTGGAGGTTGTGAGCGGAAAGGCTGAGGGAGCTGGGCCAGTGTGGCCAGTTCTGGGCCACTCGCGTTTGTGTTAATTGGAATAAATGCTGAGGTGGATCAGAAGGGGGTGGTTAGCAGATCGAGAGAGGTTCTCCTCCCCGTCTGTGCAGGGAGGTTGGGACTGGATGCTCTTTAAGGTGGGTTGGAGGCAGAGTTCCTGAAGAGTTTCAACAACCGGGCATCCAGGGTGTTTGAGGAGCTGGGTTCGTGGTTGGGGGTTGTAGGGTCATGGGTGGACTCGACGATCTTGAAGGTCTTTTCCAACTCTGATGTCGATTATGTTATTTTGTTCTCTGACCACCAGAGGGCGCCAGCTAGCACCCAAAGGGGCTGCAGTATCAAACGTTCGCCACTAGGTGGCAGCAAAGACCGAGAGAAAAAGGAATCCGGCCCCTAATGAGCTCGGACCAGGGGATCTGCTAATTAGTTGGAGGAAAAGGCAGGGAGATGGAGGTGGAGGAAACGGACATGGAGCTCCTTGTTGAGCTTGTGTGGGCTCCCCTTGAGCAGAAATCCCAGTCTGACCCCGTACGGCCCCATATGACCCTGTATGGCCCCCTACAGCCCCACAGACCACATACAGCCCCATGCCTGGCACCACCTGGGCAACCACGGGAATCCCTGGGAAATGCCAGCCACTCCCAGAGAACCCCTGCGGACTCCCTGCACCCACTGGCACCCCTGAGAAGCTCTGGCACCTTCTGAGAACACCCTGGCACTACCTGGCACCCCCTGGGCACCCCCTAACACCAGCTGGAAAGCTCTGGCAAACAAGCCACAGCCAGAGGCACAAAGGGTAACCCAATGATTTATTAGTGATTAATTTATTAGTGATGACACACAAACACCACCGGGACTGAGAGTCATCCTCGGGCTCGGAGCCCGAGAGCACATTTTGCCCCTCTTGGCTCCCTGCCACCTCATCCTTCCAGTGGTGCCACGGACAGCTCGGAGCAGAGCAGGATGTGTTTGGCACAGTCATGATGCCGCCGTCACCCAGTCAGGACCATCAGGTGGCCGTGAGGAACACGCAGGCCACAGCTGGCTGTCCCCACCAGCTCCAACGCTGGCCGTGCTAGCAGGGAACGTTCCAGCAGAGCCCCTGGCTCAGGGATTGTGTTGGCAGCCCCTGAGCTGGGTCAACTGATCCACAGTTGGACTTGACCATCTTGAAGGTCTTTTCTAACCTTGATGATTCAATGATTCTATGAAAACAAGGGCATATACTGCAGGATCCCACAGATGGGGGACAGGATGCTCCTACGTGGTTGCTACCACCAGCCCCAGGCTCTTGGTGGCAACACCGGTGACCTGCAGTTGCTTGGAGGTCTTTGGTGACACCTTGGGGCCAAGCAAAACTGGTCTTCTTGTACTTGTGTTTTTCTGGGCTCTCTGTTGGGTCACCTCAGGACATAGAGGTGCTGGAGAGGGGGCAGAGAAGGGCAACTGGGCTGGTTCTGGGTCTGGAGAACAGGGCTGATGGGGAGAGGCTGAGGGAGATGGGGCTGCTCAGCCTGGAGAGGAGGAGGCTGAGGGTAGACCTCACCGCTCTCTGCAGCTCCCTGAAGGGAGCTGGGGCTGTTCAGCCTGGAGAGGAGGAGGCTGAGGGTAGACCTCACCGCTCTCTGCAGCTCCCTGAAGGGAGGCTGGAGTGAGGAGGGGGTTGGCCTCTTCTCCCTGGGGAGCAGAGAAAATGTGGTCAGGTTGTGCCAGGGGATTTGACCTTCAGAAAAACTTCTTCCCAGCAAGAGTGGGGAGCCCTTGCAACAGGCTGCCCAGGGAGGGGGTGGAGGCAGTGTCCCTGGAGGGTCTCAATAACCGGGCAGCCAGGGGGTTTGAGGAGCTGGGTTAGTGGTTGGGTGTTGTAGGGCGGACACTTGGACTTGATGCTCTTGAATCACAGAACCTTAGGGATTGGAAGGGACCTCAAAAGATCATCTAGACCAATCCCCCCACCACAGCAGGATCACCTAGATGGAAGGTCTCCTCCAACCTTGTTGCAGACAGCAACAAGCACGTGGTGAACACCGTTAGGGCTGCAGTGCCTTTGGCACAACAGCCTGACCTTACTGCTCCTCAAGGCCCTGCAACGACACAGAAGGGTTTGTCCTGCCCAACAGTGGCCAAAGCAAACGACGAGGTGACTACTGCAGGACAACACTTCCGGGGCAGCGGGTGAAGCGCAGTTTATCAGCAGCAAGTCCTGTTGCTTCCGCCCCTAAGAGACGCGACAGGGCTTCGCTCTCCCATGTTTGGCAGGAGAAGTTCTCTCACAGTTTCACCTGCAGAGCAGACACGCTCGGAGGGTTCTTCTGCGACTCCAGCTCCCCAGCAGACAGCACCAGAGCCTCGCCGTTCAGCCTGAAGGCTCTCAGCTGTATTCTGTCATCACCACCTTCGCCATCACACATGGGATTCACTTCTTGAGTCTTCAAGAGATCTCCAGTGCTGCAAGTCTTCTCCATGCTACTGGAGCTCGTTCTCGGGGCTCTTCTTGGAAGATCTTCCTTTCTGGAGCTGATCTTCCACAGTTTAAGCGGGAGCTTGTTCTTCTCTTCCGCGACGTCAGTGGGGTCAAGTGGACAAACCTGTTCTCTTCTGGTTTTGCTGTCCTCCACAAGACTGCTGGAAGGAGATGACAAGCACAGGCTTTCCTCCTGCTCTTTGACACTGTAAGGGGGAGTGGGAACTTCAAACGTGGCGTGGAACTGAGAGTAATCGACACGGAAAAAGCCGTCTTCCAGGGACATTACCGGGAGGAATCTGTGGCCCCAAAGGACTTCATCTTCTATATAGGAGGTCCTAGCTTGACAGGTCATTCCTGTGGAAATAGAGATGAGAGTCTAATGGTCTGATCACAGAAACACAGGAGGTTAGGGAGTGGAAGTGACCTCGAAAGATCATCCAGTCCAGTCCCCCTGCCAGAGCAGGATCCCCTAGATCCAGTAATTAGAGATTGGAAGGGACCCCAAAAGATCATCCAGTCCAGTCCCCCTGCCAGAGCAGGATCCCCTAGATCCAGTCATTAGGGATTGGAAGGGACCCCGAAAGATCATCCAGTCCAATCCCCCTGCCAGAGCAGGATCCCCTAGATCCAGTCATTAGGGATTGGAAGGGACCTCGAAAGATCATCCAGTCCAAACCCCCCTGCCAGAGCAGAACCCCCTAGGTCCAATCCTTCACAGAATCACCAAACATTAGGTATTAGAAGGGACCTGCAGTCCCATCCCCCTGCCACAGCAGGGGGATCTCCTAAATCCAGTCGCACAGGAACACAGCCAGGCAGGTTTTAAATGTCTCCAGAGAAGGAGACTCCACAACCCTCCTGGGCAGCCCCTACTAGTGCTCTGTCACCCTCACTGGCAAGCAGTTCCTTCTCACACTGATGTGGAACCTCTTCTTTTCCAGCTCACACACAGTGCCCCTACAACCCTCCTGGGGTGCCCCTGAGCAGAGCCTGGCTCCATCCTCCTGACACCCACCCTTCCCATATTGATCAACATCCATGGGGTCACCCCTCAGGCTCCTTTTTCCCAGCTCCAGAGCCCCAGCTCCCTCAGCCTTTCCTCATCAGGGAGATGCTCCCCTCCCTTCATCCCCCCTGTGGCTCTGCTGGACTCGAAGGCTTCTCTGGCAGTGAGGAAGCCCACGCTCTGATTTCCTTTCCAGTTACTGCTACATTAACCCCCAGACAAGCGGAAACAAGTTCCCTTGTGACACCCCGTTAGGTAATCGCATCAGGCGAGGTCACGAACACATGCTTCTCTGAGGTGCAGATGGTTCAGCTGCAGCATGAGAAGAGGCTTCTGTGGGGACACTGCTTGCCACGTGAAGGGCTCTTCTGCCCTGGTGGATTCTGTGTTTGTTTAGGGCTCCGTCCAGCACTAGCCCATCTGGCCCAGTGTGGCTGCACTTGGCTATGCTGAAAGACCTCACTGTTTCTAAGGGAGGAACTGGGCATCCTGTTGAAATAAAGAGGGAAAAGCTCTGTGCTTCACCAGGACTTTTTAAACAAGTCTTCAAAAGAAGGGAGAAGAAGATTTTAACACCACTGAACCTACTGAATTATATGAGGAGGAAATTCTTCCCAGTGAGGGTGACAGAGCACTGGAACAGGCTGCCCAGGGAGGTTGTGGAGTCTCCTTCACTGAAGACATTTAAGACCCACCCGGATGTGTTCCTGTGTGACTGCATCTAGGTGACCCTGCTGTGGCAGGGGGATTGGACTGGATGATCTTTCAAGGTCCCTTCCAATCCCTAATGATTCCTTGATTATATGAAAACAATCAGGGGGCTGGAGACCCTCTGCTATGAGGACAGGCTGAAGGAGCTGGGGTTTCACAGGATCACAGAATGTTAGGGATTGGAAGGCACCTCAAAAGATCATCTAGTCCAATCCAGCCTGGAGAAGAGAAGGCTCCATCCACAGGGACCTGAGAGCCACCTTCCTGTGTGACTTGGTCTAGTTGATCCTACTGTGGCAGGGGGATTGGACTGGATGATCTTTTGAGGTCCCTTGATGATCCTATGATTCCAGTCCCTGAAGAGGGCTACAAGAAGGCTGCAGAGGGGCTGTTGATGAAGCCCTGGCGTGACAGGATGAGGGGCAGTGGTTTCACAGCAGAGAAGGGCAGATTGAAGAGGGCTCTTTAGCAGGAGGGGAGTTGAACACTGGAACAGGCTGCCCAGGGAGGGAGCTGAGGTCCCTAGAGCTCTTCAAGGGGAGGCTGGACAAGGCTCCGGGCAACCTGATCTGGTTGAGGATTATCCTGCATGTGGCAGGATACTCCAGAGCATCCAGAAAGGATTAACAGCTGCCTTTATAAAATGATCAGGCTGAAAGCAAAGATGAAAAACAAGAGCACAGACAGGATCTCAAATCTTACCAGTAGTCTCAACGATCCCTTCCAGGATGACAACTATTTCAAACTGCTCACTTCTTAGTGATCTTTGTGACAGGCAGAAAAAGGGGCTCTTGGAGTTGATCTCATGGCAGATAGTTAATGGAGAAACTAAAAATAGCTGGTCGGCTCCAGTTCCAAATCCAACATCCAGTTCACACTGATCCAGTGGCAGAAATTCTCCCTCCGGTGTCTGTCGGGACTGAAGATGAAGAGATTGTTTAATAATCATTGTAATCAAGATGACATCAATGCAGTGCAGTTTCAGCTTGGCTTGAAAACCTGCCTGGATATGTTCCTGTGCGACTGGATCTAGGGGATCCTGCTCTGGCAGGGGGATTGGGGCTTGGAGAAAAGAAGCCTGAGGGGTGACCCCATGGATGTTGATCAATATGTGGAGGGTGGGTGTCAGGAGGATGGAGCCAGGCTCTGCTCAGGGGCACCCAGTGATAGGACAAAGGACACTGGGTGTGAGCTGGAGCAGAGGAGGTTCCACATCAGTCTGAGAAGGACCTTGTTCCCAGTGAGGGTGCCAGAGCCCTGGCAGGGGCTGCCCAGGGGGTTGTGGAGTCTCCTTCTATGGAAACCTTCAAACCCACCTGGATGCTCCTGTGTGACTTGTTCTAGGGGATCCTGCTCTGGCAGCGGGGTTGGACTGTGGATGACTTTGCGAGGTGCCTTCCAACCCCTAGTGCTCTGTGATTCTCCACTGCTGATGAGGACAGGGAAGAACATCAGCTGATGGCCTGCAAGAGCACTCATGAATTATTTGTACTTTGAAAGGTAAAAGTGCTCCAGAATCAATCAAAACCACTACTATAGAGCAACCAGCACAGTCTCCATCACACGCAAAGGTGTAATCAAACCACTGCAAAAACAACCTTCTCTCTCTTCCCGAGGGAACCTCAGAACTAAACTGCAGACTCTGCAGCTGCCTTTGTTGCCTGGTTACTGCTCCGTCAGTGGGTGCACAAATTGGTTGGCAACGCACGAGCTCCGCTCGGAGGTAACGAGGCTCCACGTGAGCTGCAGGAAGCAACATCTGCCCCTCATGTTCTCACACAGTTTTATCAAGCACAATTACCAAGATGAAGATGTGCAGATGTGCACAAAGTGCTGCCTGAGAGACTAGAGTCTTCACAGAATCAGAGAACATTAGGGATTGGAAGGGACCTCAAAAGATCATCCAGTCCAATCCCTCTGCCACAGCAGGATCCCCTAGACCAAGTCGCACAGGAAAAAGACGACTCCTTAATTCTCCATCTTTGCCTTTCTGTTACTGGTTCTTTGTTCCATTTCTCATCACCAGGTGGACTTCCACTGCAGGTTTGGTCTCTCACTTAATGCTTCTGAAGGCTTTGCTCTTCCCCTTTATTCCTCCTCAGTGCTTTTCTAACCTCTTGTTTGTGCCCATCCTCTGCTAACTGGATGCCATGAATACTCAGCCTTTGAAATGCTGTTTTCCACCAAAAAAACCTCTCACTCCAGAAAGGGCTCCAGGCTTTTTCCATGACATCACTGGGCCATCCTACTGGGCAGTCCCCTGGACCATAAAAAGAGGCGGCACAGTGACAGCACCACTGCAGTCAACAGAGGATTCTAGGGCAGAGTAAAGGCCACTCAGAGTGTTTTCTTTACAGAGGTAAATCCTCAGGGCTTCATTCAGCCTAATAAAACCCAGTGAGGTCCCTTCCAGTCCCTAATGATTCTATGATTCCCCTTCCAATCACTAATGACTCTCTGATTCTATGATTGGACTGGATGATCTTTGAAGGTCCCTTCCAATCCCTAATGATTCTATGATTCCCCTTCCAATCCCTAATGATTCTATGATTGGACTGGATGATCTTTGAAGGTCCCTTCCAATCCCTAATGATTCTATGATTCTATGATTGGCCCTGGTGTGGCCGTTCTGGTGATGCCAGGTTCTGGGCTGGGCTGGGCTGGCTGAGCTCAGAGGGCTTCTCCAGCCTCAATCACTCTGTGATGCTGTGATTCATCTCAGCATGCCTCACACAGTGTTTTCCTACCATTCAGCCCCTGCTTTGTCTGCCAAACTCCACTGCCTCCTGATCATTTCCTCATTCTTTGGGTTATGATCCCCTTTGAATTCCAATTTTCTTTGAATTACACTGACAACTGTCAGCGATTAATAGACCAGAGACAGTCAAGGGGCCTTTCTACTGAAGCACCTGCACAATCCCTCCCTGATGCTGAGAGGCCACTGGCTGCAACTGCAGGATACGGAACTGCAAGTTACAGCTCTGCAAGAGGAAGAGGAGGTCGAGGCTGATCTCTGTCCTAATTTAACATCCTCACAAAACATATTTAACGTCACTGCAAAGAGATGTCTTAGTCCCAGCTGTCAGCTGCTATGGGCCACGCCTCAGCATCCCTCCTTACAGCTCTCCTGTATCCTAACACATCCATCCCTCCTGACCAAACTGGCTTCATGACAGCCTCACAATCTGCTGGAATGCTATGGGATTCCCATGAGACAGTCTTTCCCCTACACCTGCTTGGCTCTTTGGTGGCAAATCTTTCTGAAGCCACATCCTCACACTCCCATGCCAAGGGACTCACATGCCATCGGGCTCTGAAGCAGGTGAGAGCCCACCAGCAGCAGGTTCACAGGGGAAGCTCCATGCTATCTGTACTGTGGGCACGTGGTTGCACTTGGCACACGTCCTTTCCCCTCTGGCCACCACAACCCAGCTGCCCCATCCCAACCTGCTGCCAGGCCAGGCCTCACCTTGATCAGCTTGCAGCGGATCTGGGCAGACACCATGTGGCTGTTGCGGAGGTTGCCCACACGGAACATGAGGCAGAGCTTGCCATCCCGCTGGGAGATGACCGCGGCGTGGCTGAACATGAGCGTCTCGGCTCGCTTCTTGGGCTGGGACATCTTGATGAACATGCAGCCGATGAGGAACGCATCCACGATGGAGCCCAGCAGCGACTGGAAAAGGAAGAGGACGATGCCCTCAGGGCAGCGCTCAGTGATGTAGCGATGCCCGTAGCCAATGGTGGCTTCTGTCTCTATGAAGAAGAGGAACGCGGAGGGGAAGTTGTACACGTTGGCCACGCACGGGCTGTAGGTGCCATCCCGTGCCCCGTGCAGGTCACCTCGCACGTAGGCGATGCCCCACCACATCGAAGCCATGACCAGCCAGGCGACCGTGTAGGTCAGCAGGAAAATGAGCAGGTTCCAGCGCCACTTGAGATCCACCAGCGTGGTGAAGAGGTCCGAGAGGTAGCGGCTGCTCTCCCCGCCCAGGTTCCCGTGCTGCACATTGCAGCGCCCGTTCTTGTCCACGAAGCGCTGCCGCTCTCGCCGAGAGCCGGGGCGAGCTGGCCCCACTGCCTGGTAGTCGTCGCCAAACTTCCTGCGCAGGGCGGACATGCTGGCGGCTGCCGAAGGCCCTCCGCGGGCGCCGAGAGAGGATGCGGCGGGGACGGCAGCGGCGCCAACCTGCCAGCCGCGTCCAGCAGCCGGCTACCAGCGGCGCCGACACCGCGGCCCTGGAGGCGGCGCCGGGCCGCTTGGGCTGGGCCGGGGCGGAGCTCGCTGGGCCCGGGGGCGGGCACGGAGCCGGGCTCCGGTCGCCGCGGGGCTGTGGCGCGGCCGGGCTTCCCCGGGTGCTCCCAGTGCTGCAGCCGCCTGCGAGGGGCCCTAGAGCTGCGCCCCCAGGGCCGACTTCAGCCCTGCGTGGTAGCGAGCCGGGTCCCACAGGGCTCCCCCCGGACGTGCGTGGGGGGGAGAGCCGCCACCTCAGGGGCTGAAAACCCGCATCCGCTGCGGTTCGGCAGCGAATGCCCAGCGCACCGCCGTCCCCCAGCGGCGCACAACGGGCCCCGTGACTTCCAGCAGCCCCTGGAGCCGGCGTGGTCGCCCGCCCGGCCCCACGCAGGCCGGGGGAGCAGACCGAAGGAGGCGGCGCGTACAGCGGTCGCGGAGGACGCATGAGCGAGGGGCGCAGCGAGCTGCCGGCACCCGAGGAGCGGGGGAGCTGCTCTGCGGCCTCTCGGGGGCCCGCACCCGCAGGTAAGGGCCGCCCGTCGGTGCCGCGGTTCGCCTCGAGCCGGCTCTGTATCCGCGGAGGCGGCCACGGGGGCTCCCTGCTGCGGCTCTCGCGCTGCGAGCTGCTCGCAGGGCCGGAGGAGGGTGCGTGGCCGTCGCTGTGCGGGGCGTAGCCGGGCTCCGCAGCCGCGGGGAGGGCCGCCCGCACCAGCCCTGCTGCCGGCAGCCGTCGGCGCCCGAGCTCGGGGGAAGGCGGCAACTGCTGTGTCGGGGCCGTCGGGGCCGGGCTCAGCCCCGAGCCTCCCCCTGAGGGGCTCCCGGGCTGGGCCGAGGCCCGCGGGCGGCGGCTGCTCCCCAGCGCGGGGCTGGAGGGGCTGCGGCGGAGGCCCAGCCCCGGCCTGTGGTGCCCAGCGGGGACCGATGTGCGGTTCCCCCGCTGCCTCGTTCAGCCTTCGGAGCGGCTGAGGGCCGTGTCCCCGGGGACAGACTGCTGCGGTCACATCGGGACGCTCTTTGTACGCTACAGCCAAGCGGGGAGACCCTCGCAGGGACCTCCTCGCTCTGATAGCTCGGCTCTTCCTAGTGAGGATAGACCTGGCTGCTGGGGTGAGCTTGGGGGTGACTTCAAAACGCAGCTGCTTTCCAAGATGGGATCTACAGCTTCTGGTTAGAGGCTGAGGACCGTGTGGGTTTGATTCCCGAAGTGATGGGATGTGCTAAAGCTTGTTCCACCTTTGTTTCATTCACCCCACGCAGAGCATCCTTTCCGTTTATCCTTTATCTTTTCAGTGTCTCCTTCAGTTCAGCCCTTTCTAAACAGTATCAGCAGCCTCTTTCCTTGGCCAGAAAGGTGATTTAAATGCTCTGTCTGGGGAGCATTTAATATGTTTGTAAGTCTGTGTTTGAGCAAGAGATTATGGTTTACGGTAGAACTCATTTTAAAAGAGCATCTGAGCCTGTTCATCCTACAGTGAGATGTGAAAGACTCACTGTTTTAAACACAGATTCATCATTTTGAGGCCACGTGGCAAAACCCACCTGGATATGTTCCTGGAGCATAAATGAGGTTCTTACATCCCGCAAAGTGTTTTGTCTTGGACTGGCGGCGGAAGCCACCGATAGAAGAGCTGAAGCATCGATTGAGCGTTTGGTTTGAGATGCGATTTGCTCTGGAGGCATCTGCTCTTGGGGACCAGGAAAATCAGCAGTAAAAGCATCTAATGGAATTTCAGAGCAATGTGTTTGTTGTAGCCCGTGACTGGGCTTGATGGAACGATGGTCCTCCTAGCGTTAACGAGTTGCATGTAATTGTATCGTGGCCTGCGTCACCTAGAATCATTAGGGATTGGAAGGGACCTCAGAAGATCATCTAGTCCAATCCCCCTGCCACAGCAGGATCAATAAGACCAAATTGCACCCCAGGGAGGATGTGCATTGCTTTGAGAAGTGCTTTTAAGAAGCACAAGAACATCATCTTGTGACAGCACCTTCCTGTGTGCTCTGTGTGTGTAGTGCTCATCAGTGCTTTTAGGCACCATTCTGCAGCAGAGTCACAGATCATGAGGGATTGGAAGTGATCTCAAAAGATTATCTAGTCCAATCCTCCCAACACAGCAGGATCCCCTAGATCCAGTCACACAGGAACATTTCCAGGTGGTTTTTAAACATCTCCAGAGAAGGAGACTCCACAATCCCCCTGGGCAGCCCCTTCCAGGGCTCTGGCACCCTCACTGGGAACAAGGTCTTTCTCACACTGATGTGGAACCTCCTCTGTCCCAGCTCACACCCACTGCCCCTTGTCCTGTCACTGGGTGCCCCTGAGCAGAGCCTGGCTCCATCCTCTTGATACCCACCCTTCACATGTTGATCAACATTCATGGGGTCACCCCTCAGTCTCCTTTTTTCAAAGCTCAAGAGCCCCAGCTCCCTCAGCCTTTCCTCATCAAGGGAGTGTTCTACTCCATCAGGCTCCTTTCCTTTCTGTGTTTTTAGACTTACATAGACGTCCTAAAACTGTCTGTCTTGGAAATAGAATAGGGGAACATCTGTTTTCTTCAGCATCAGCTCTCTCCAAAGTGCTTATGCCTGTTATATAACTATTTTTGTGTGTCATTACTTGCAGAGTAACTGCAGGATTCTGCCTGATTAAGGTGAAGCTGGACACGTGAAAGATACTAGGAGTTTCCCCCTCTAGTCTGCCCTGGTGAGGCTGCATCTGGAATCCTGAGTCCAGTTCCAGGGCCCCTCACTTCCAGAAGGACACAGAGCTGCTGCAGAGAGTCCAGGGCAGAGCCATGGGGATGATGAAGGGAGGGGAGCATCTCCCTGCTGAGGAAAAGCTGAGGGAGCTGGGGCTCTTCATCTTGGAGAAAAGGAGCCTGAGGGGTGACCCCATGAATGTTGATCAATATGCAAAGGATGGGTATCAGGAGGATGGAGCCAGGCTCTGCTCAGGGGCACCCAGTGGTAGGACAAGGGGCAGTGGGTGTGAGCGGGAAAACAGGAGGTTCCACATCAGTGTGAGAAGGAACTTCCCAGTGAGGGTGCCAGAGCCCTGGCAGGGGCTGCCCAGGGGGATGTGGAAGCTCCTTCTCTGGAGGCGTTTAAAACCCACCTGGAGATGTTCCTGTGTGACTGGATCCAGGTGATCCTGCTGTGTCAGGGGGATTGGACTGGATGATCTTTGGAGGTCCCTTCCAACCCCTAACGTTCTGTGCTTTTGTCATTTACTATATTTACATCACTGCTGTTTCTGTCCTGTGGTTGAGCCTTAGGTACTGTCTTTGCTCATTTCAGGACAATCAGTCCAGAAAGAAGCAGCAGTCGTGGTGATTGAAGTTGGAGGTTGGTCTCTAAGGTGAAGAACAAAGCCATGCCAGTGCTTTCAGAAGACTCAGGTAACTGATCTGCCTGCTTTCCCTGACTGAAGTCTTTGTGTGTGTCTGTTCCACAAAAGAAAACAAAGGAAGGAGGGGAAGTACTGTCTTCAGAAAGAACAGCTTTGGTCCCTGTTGCATCGTTCAGTTTATGTGTTAAATGTAAGAAGGGAGTGTTACAAGATGCATGAAAGATGGGCACAGATCTCTCTATAACCTTAACACTCACCAGTAGGGACCCAAGTAAAAGTAGCTGTGAAATCTCCAACAGAAGGTCCTGTCAGACTTGCTGTCTATAAACCTTCTGTTCTCTTGAATTTCACTTTAGGCTTGCATGAAACTTTGGCCCTTTTGACATCTCAGCTAAGACCTGATTCAAATCATAAAGAGGAAATGGGATTCCTCAGGGATGTCTTCAGTGAGAAGAGTCTCAGCTACCTGATGAAGGTAAAAAGTCATGTGTGAGTGCACCGTTGCCATGTAGGTCTCTGTTCCTTTGATTTATCTACCATTTACTTTGCCAGAGGTTTTATTTAGAGGGTTCTAGACTGGCCAAAGCATGCATCTGTGTGAGCACAAGGGTTAAGAGCCATTTATTAACAGTTAATGTATTTTTATAGAGTCATGGAGTCATTCAGGTTGGAAAATGACTCTGAGAGGTTATTTTTCTGACACATCAGGAAGATTATATCCTTTAAATACAACAAACTCTCTGGTGTGAGTGTGTTCAGGGAGTTTTGTGTCTCTGTACTGACATCCCTGAGTCATCTCTTCCAGATTCATGAAAAGCTCCGTCACTACGAGAGACAGAATCCAACTCCTGTGTTACACAGTGCATCTGGGTTAGTTGAAGATGTGAGTAAGAAGTTCTTGTTTCCTTATTCTCCTATGATTTAAGTCAGGTTTTCTAACACATCTAAGCTTTGCAGTTGTTCTGTCTGTGCACATATTTCTTCCCCAGCTGTGAGTGGAATCGTTGGCTCCTTTTGCTTGTGATTCATGAAGGAGTTGAGAGCTCAAAACTGCCAAGTCAGTGTATGTCCAGGGAATCACAGGATAGAATCACCCTGGCTGGAGAGGACCTCCAGGATCAGCAAGCCCAGCCCTCATCCCAGCACCTCCCAAACCCCTAGACCATGGCCTCAGGTGCTCTAGATACTCAGTTTTTAAACCCCTTCAGGGATGGGGACTCTACCACCTCCCTGGGCAGCCTGATCCAGTGCCCAGCCACTCTCTCAGAAAAGAGAGATCTTCCTAAGATCCAATCTAAACCTCCCCTGACACAACTGGAGACACTTTCCTCTTGTCCTATCGTTAGTGATCTGGGAGGAGAGACCAGCAGCAGCCTGGCTACAGCCTCCTTGTAGGCAGCTGTAGAGAGCAAGAAGGTCTCCTCAGCCTCCTCTTCTCCAGACTAAATAACCCCAGTTCCCTCAGCTGCTCCCCACAGGGTCTGTTCTCCAGCCCTCTCCCCAGTCCCATTGCCCTGCTTCAGCCCCTCAATGTCCTTCTGATCCTGTGGCATATTTCAGGTATTCAGATTCCAGCTGTGGTCTCACCAGGGGAGGAGAACCTCTCTTGATCTGCTAACCATCCCATTTCCAATCCACCCCAGGATAATGTATGATCTTGTTTGGACTTCTTTTACTTTGAGACTCTTAATCTTTGTTTTAAAGGTAATTGAGGAACTACAGACAGCACCAGTGAATAATGAAGAAAAAGAGCTGCTCCAGCTGTTGTCAACACCCCATCTCAGGGTAAAAACACCACAGACCTTAAAGAAATTCCTTTGCAGATTGCCCACAGAACATTTTCTAATGGGAAAAATTACCCTGGAGAGTCTCTAAGAGGAAGAAAACACTTCCTACAGACTAGTTCTGTTCCACTAGTGCTGTTCTAAAGTTTGTTCTTGCATGCACAGGCTTTAGGATACAAAAGGGATTGAGAAGACACAGTGTAGGTCTCCCATGTGTGATGCACTGGGCTGTCTTCCCTCACCTCCTTAATTTCCTGAGGGAGCAGAAAAGGTTACTATTTTTCAGCTTTCTGCTTTCAGTTGTCATGGAATCAGAGAACCATAGAGTGGTCTGGGTTGGAAGAGGCCCCTCTTCCATCCACTCCAACCCCCTTGCAGTGAGCAGGGTGATTGTCAACTAGATCAGGGTGCCCAGAGCCTTGTCCAGCCTCCCCTTGAATAGCTGCAGGGATGGGCCCTCAACTCCCTCCCTGGGCAGCTTGTTCCAGTGTTCAACCCTCTCCTGCTAAAGAGCTTCTTCCCAACAGCCCAGCTCAATGAAACCACTGCCCCTCTTCCCATCACTCCAGCCCTTCATGCTGCCAGTTTACTCAGGCTGAGCCTACAGCCCCCTGAGTGTAGGTCCCACGACAGGTGAGATCATTGCTCTTGTGGAGGATTTAAGGTGAGGGTGGGAAGGAGGAGGTGTGTTTGCTGTCACCTCAGCAAACACGAGCAGGAAATGGTGCCAGGATGCCTTTGTTTTACTCTTCCTTTCCTTTCTGCAGGCAATGCTTGTAGTACATGATACTGTAGCACAGAAGAATTTTGACCCAGTCCTTCCCCCTCTGCCCGACAACTTCGACGATGATTTTGATGAGGAATCAGTGAAAATTGTTCGACTAGTGAAAAATAAAGAACCCCTGGTGAGTCCAAGATAACCCAGCCCTAGCTGTTCCGCTCTGAAAGCCAGATGTGCTGTGATGAGTGTCACAGAATGTTCTAGGCTGGAAGGGGCCTCCAGAGGTCATCTAGTCCAACCTCCCTACACAGGGGCAGCTCCACCTTGGTCAGGCTGCTCGGAGTCTCATCAAGCCTGACCTTAAATGACTCCAGGGATGGGGTCCCCACCACCTCCCTGGGCAGCCCATTCCAGCCATCAACCACCCTGACACTGAAGAACTTTTTTCTAATATCCAGCCTAAATCTCTCCTTTCCCAGCTTGAACCTGTTGCTCCTTGTCCTATCAGTACAAACTCTCTGGAAAAGACCTTCCCCTGCCTTCATGTTGGCCCCTCTCAGGCACTGGAAGGTCAAAAGAATATGGAGGAGATACTTCAAGATGTCTGAAAAAACCTAGGGGTGTCCTAAAGTCAGTAAAACAACATAAAACTTGGGCTGTACCCCCACAGTTTTCTAAGATGCTTTATGGGTGCAGGTTTGTAACAGCAGTTGATGCAGAGAACATGTTCTGTGAGGAAGCTATGTCAGAGCAGTTATGTTTAATATAGACAGGAATTCTTCTCACGTTGTAGCTAACAGGACATTTATAACCTGGGTTTGGATGAAAGTCAGTGAGGGACAGCAAGAATGTGTTTTAGAGCTGTATGGAAGTGTTAGGACAAAATCAAAGAGTATTAGGGACTCTGTCCAGCAGCTCTGTGTCCTCCTGGAACTGCAGGGCCCACAACTGGACACTAGATTCCAGCTGTGGTCTCATCATGGCAAAGCAGAGGTTTATTTTATGGAGATAGAAATGAAAGACTTGACTTCCTAAGAAAGAAAAAGCTGCATCAGGGAAGAAACCTGCTGAAGTGCTTTTTGTGTGGCAGCAGGTGGTAGAAGAGAGCTCTGCCTTGATCTCTGTGTGTTGTCAGTAGAGGTAGGAAAAGCAATCAGAATCACAGAATCATTCAGGGTGGAAAAGACCCCTGGGATCATCAAGCCCAACCATCAACCCCACTCTACAAGTTCACCCCTGAACCAGACCCCCCAGCACCACATCTAAGTGACTTTTAAACACATCCAGGGATGAGGACTCAACCCCGACCCTGGGCAGCCCAGCCCAGGGCCTGACCACTCTCTCCAGGAAGAATTTCTTCCCTGATGTCCAGTCTAACCCTCCCCTGTTGAAGCTTGAAGCCCTTCCCTCTGCTTCTGTCGCTAATGTGAGGAGAGCCCAGCACCAACATTACTTGGCTTTTCTGGAATGTAAAAGTGTAGTCTGCTTTATTTAAAGGTTCAGAAGCACCCAGAGAGCTTCTCATAAGAAATTCTGTTTTACCTACTTATAATTGTTTTACCTCAGGGAGCTACCATTAGAAGAGATGAGCCCACAGGAGCTGTGATCGTAGCAAGGATCATGAGAGGTGGTGCAGCTGATCGCAGTGGTAAGTTCCTGAAGGGGTTTAAAGTTGCATTTATCAGCTTCTAACATTTCCAGAGCTCTGCTTGTGCATTCAGGATGTGGATGCCTGGAGGAATAATGTCTGTGTCTCTAGGTTGCTCGTTCCCAAACCAGTCCTTTGGATGCTGCTGTGTAATGTGTAAGGTGAAAAAGGGGGACAGCCTGTTGAAATCTTAATGGCAGCTGGTTAGATGTCAGGTCTGAAGTGTGTAGGCTCTCTGATCAGTCACTAAAGGGACATCACAGAATCATTAGGGATTGGAAGGGACCTTGAGAGATCATCCAGTCCAATCCCTCCACCACAGCAGGATCCCCTAGACCAAGTCATAGGATCAGTCAGGGTTAGAAGGGACCACAGGATCATCCAGTTCCAACTCCCCTGCCATGGGCAGGGACACCCCACCCTAGGTCAGGCTGGCCAGATGAATGTTGCTGAAGAAAATCTTCCCAGTGAGGTCTGGAGTGGGAGAGGTCAGTGCTGGAATTGCCTTTCTTCCTTACTAGCAATGAAGGGGGCTTCCATGATGAACTCTCAAAGCTGAACTGGTGTCTACTGGCAGGAGAGGTCTGTGTGCTGGCTGTTGTTCAGCACGTTGTCACGATCCATGGTGCTGATTCGTGGAACCATCAGGGGTTGGAAGGGACCTCAAAAGATCATCCAGTTCAATCCCCCTTCCACAGCAGATCACATAGACCTTCCATTGTCTAGAACAAGTTTATCATCTCAGTTTCCTTAGGTGAGCTGAATTGGCTGCTGAGGGCTTGGATGAGTGAAGAAAAACCTGGCTCTGGCTAGTCCCAGAGTGTTGCTGAGTGGAGCTAAATCCACTTGGCAGCTGGTGACAAGGAGAAAGGAAGGGAGGGAGGAAGGAAGGAAGGGAGGGAGGAAGGAAGGAAAAACACTTCAAATCCTGAAGATGCACGATTACTAAAATACTTTAATAGACTAAATTAACCTAATCTTGTCATTTATCTCTCAGTTTCCAAATAGGCAGGTACATATGAATCAGTCATCTTCAGGAGAAACAGAAACACCTTCTGTTTTTCAAACATGTCCCACCTTTAAGATCAGAGCTCTAGGCACTGCGACACTCAGGGAGGGGATGAGGAAGTGATGATGCTTTCTAGTCTCCACACGGACTTCAATTTACTTGCTGTCTTTTCAGGTCTTGTCCATGTTGGAGATGAACTGAGAGAAGTCAACGGTATAACTGTGCTTCACAAACGGCCAGAAGAAATCAGTCAGATTCTGGTCTGTAGCAGCTTTTGTTTCCAGATTTTTTCTGTTGGGTGATTGTCTACTGATAACAGAATCACAGAACACTGGGGGTTGGAAGGGACCTTGGAAGATCATCCAGTCCAATCCCCCTGCCACAGCAGGATCCCCTAGATCCAGTCATTAGGGATTGGAAGGGACCTTGGAAGATCATCCAGTCCAAACCCCCTGCCACAGCAGGATCCCCTAGATCCAGTCATTAGGGATTGGAAGATCATCCAGTCATCATTGTGGAGGATTTGTGATGCTAGTCTCTAGAATGGAGTTTAATAGACTAGCATGGCCTGTGGAAGTTCTGAGAAGAACAGCTTCCAGTGCTACTGGACCTTGAGTAGTCTACATTGTTTTCTTGTCCTGATTTCAAAGTAAAAGCAATAATTCTCTTTTCCTTAGGCTCAGTCTCAGGGATCAATAACGTTAAAAATCATTCCAGCCATCAAGGAAGAAGATCGTCTAAAAGACAGCAAGGTAGGTGACTTACTGAGCTCCTGGAGCTTGTGTTTGCATCTTCACAGTGTGCTGGCATCTCTGGATGGTCACCCCTAAACCAGACCCCCAACACTACATCTAAGCATCTTTCAGAGTAATAGAATCATTCAGGTTGGAAAAGACCCCTGGGATCATCAAGTCCAACCATCAACCCTACTCCACAAGGTCACCCCCAAACCAGATCCCCCAACACTACATCTAAGCATCTTTTAAACTCATCCAGGAGTGGGAACTCAACCCCCACCCTGGGCAGCCCATCCCAGGGCCTGACCACTCTCTCCAGGAAGAATCTCTTCCTGATGGCCAGTCTAATCCTCTTCTGTTGGAGCTTGAAGCCCTTCCCTCTGGTTCTGTCGCTGATGACCTGTGAGAAGAGCCCAGCACCAGCATCTCCACAGTGTCCTTTCAGAGACCTGTAGAGAGGGATGAGGTCTCCCCTCAGCCTTCTCTTCCTCAAACTAAACAGCCCCAACATCTGTCCTCATCAGGCTGATTCTCCAGGCCCTTCCTCAGCTTGGTTGCCCTCCTCTGCCCCTGCTCCAGCACCATCCTCTCCTCTTGTTTCTTTTCCTTTGTTCGTTGCCATTTTGTACTTGCCATAGACTGTCAGCTCAGTTTCTTGGGGTTTGGTCTTTGATCCCCTGTTCCACAGCCCTGATGCAGAATGGCTGGGTAGTCTATAAGTTAGTTTCTTTCTCTGCTTAGGTAGATCAAAGAACAGCTGCAGCTTGCCGGGTGCTAGTGGTTTTGAGATGAGGAATGTAGTTGGATGTGAAAGCATTGGGGAGGCTTGTTAAAGGCAGCTTCACGTTCCAAGAGGCAAAGAAGACAGGATGTGCTGCTTTCTTTTGAAGGTGTTTATGAGGGCACTTTTCTGCTACAACCCCAAAGAAGACAGAGCCATTCCCTGTCAGGAGGCTGGGCTTCCCTTTAAGAGGCGACACATCCTAGAAGTTGTAAGCCAAGACGATCCCACGTGGTGGCAAGCGAAGCGCGTCGGAGATACGAACCTCAGAGCAGGCTTGATCCCTTCCAAACAGTTCCAGGAAAGGTTTGTCACTGGAGAGAACAAGTTCTTGGGGGCTGTTTCTAATGCACTTTGCTTTCTTCACAGGTCATGAAGGGTCTGTGGTGCAGATGCTTAGAGGAAAGAGAGCTGCATCTTAAATGACCTAATGAACATCTCTCAGATACAGTCTCTGCTGGAGAGAGCCCAGCACAGAGCCACAGGGATGATGAAGGGAGGGGAGCCTCTCCCTGATGAGGAAAGGCTGAGGGAGCTGGAGCTCTTGAGCTTGGATAAAAGGAGGCTGAGAGGTGACCCCGTGGATGTTGATCAATATGGGAAGGGTGGGTGTCAGGAGGATGGAGCCAGGCTCTGCTCAGGGGCACCCAGTGACAGGACAAGGGGCAGTGGGTGTGAGCTGGAGCAGAGGAGGTTCCACATCAATGTGAGAAAGACCTTCCCAGTGAGGGTGACAGAGCCCTGGAAGGGGCTGCCCAGGGGGGTTGTGGAGTCTCCTTCTCTAGAGATGTTTAAAAACCACCTGGAAATGTTCCTGTGTGACTGGATCTAGGGGATCCTGCTGTGGTGAGGGGACTGGATTGGATGATCCTGTGGTCCCTTCCAACCCTGACTGATTCTGTGATTCTATAACTTCATCCCAGTGACGGTGACGGGGTGCTGGAGGAGGCTGCCAGAGGGGTTTGTGGAGTCTCCTTCTCTGGAGACATTTAAAACCCGCCTGGACTTGGTCTGGGGGATCCTGCTGTGATAGAGGGATTGGACTGGATGATCTTTGGAGGTCCCTTCCAATCCCTAATGTTCTGTGATTCTGTGATCAGGGTGCCCAGAGCCTTGTCCAGCCTCCCCTTGAATACCTCCAGGGATGGGGCCTCATCTCCCTCCCTGGGCAGCCTATCCCAGCGTTCAACCACCACTGTAGCGTGAGAGCAGATGCACTCACTAAACAAACACATATTAAATGAAATAATCTTTATAATCTTGGCCTTATGTGGCTACAATCTCATCACTTTCTGTTTCTATCCAGACGATTGACCTACAGAAGAACCATCGGCTCCCTGAACCAGACCAGACCTGCAAAGAAACCGTTGTGTAAGTCCCTTCCTCTCCTTCAGCAATGTCTTAGTTACCAGTTCTCAGTGTTTCTCTGTCATTTCACTAACACTCTCCTTGAATTTGTATCCTGTGATCTCTCATTGATGGGTTTGCTTGGGTATGAGCTGCTGCATGAGAGAACAGTGTTGCTAGCGTCTGCTTTTGACCCAAAGAACCCCCGTGGCTTGCCCTTCTCTTCTTTCAAGAGCATGAGGCCTTACACATCAATGAAATGGCAGTTTGCTGGAGTTCCCATGGTTTTTTTGTGCAGTTTGAAAGCTGGAAGCTGCAAAAGCAACCCAGTGCACCCTCAAAAATCTGAACGTAAGTGCAGGAGATGCTAAGCTCCTGTGAAAATTAACTGCAGCTTTAAGGAGGATAGAGATCAGTGGAGCTGGCAGTAACATCTGCATTTCAGACTTAGTGTTGCAGAGCTGGTTTTTAAAATGATTGCTATTTACAGCTCTGAAACCTCTGCCACTGAATTACTTGCACCAAACCTACTCATGATGGAATCACTAGTCAGTGATGAAAAGCAGAAGACTTTTTTTTATCCCAGAGTGAAAAGCTCCTGTTGCTGTTACTGATGTGCAGGGTAGTCCTGTGACTGCATGGATCATAGAATCTTTCAGGCTAGGAGAGACCCTTGGGATAATCAAGTCCAACCATCAACCCCACTCTACAAGGTCACCCCTAAACCAGGTCCCCCAAGACTACATCTAATCATCTTTTAAACACCTCCAGGGATGGGGACTCAACCACCACCCTGGGAAGGCCATTCCACTGCCTGACCACTCTCTCCAGGAAGAATTTCTTCCTGATGGCCAGTCTAACCCTCTTCTGTTGGAGCTTCAAGCCCTTCCCTCTGGTTCTGGCAGTAATGAGCTGTGAGAGGAGCCCAGCACCAACATCTCTACAATGTCCCTTCAGATAACTGTACAGAGCGATGAGGTCTCCCCTCAGCCTCCTCTTCCTCAAGCTAAATAGCCCCAACTCTTCCAATCTCTCCTCATCAGGTTGATTCTCCAGGCCCTTCCCCAGCTTCGTTGCCCTCCTCTGCACTTGCTCCAGCCCCTTGATATCTCCCTTGTACTGAGGTGCCCAAAACTGGCCCCAGTACTCAAGGTGTGGCCTCCTCAGTACAGGTGGTCAGTCACCTTCCTACTCCTGCTGGAGTCACTGATCCAGGCCAGGATGCCATTTGCCTTCTTGGCCACCTGGACACCCTTCTGGCTCCTATTCAGCCTCCTGCCAATTAGAACCCCCAGATTGTTCTCTGCCAGACTGCTCTCCAGCCACCCTGCCAGGTACTGCTAGGAGAGCCACCCTCCTGTAGACTAGGAATCAGCAGATTGTCCATCTTCAGGGACACGAGTTAGGGTTGCTGCCAGGCTTGTGCTCAAACACTCATGAGAAGATGAGGTTAATAACTGGTTATAATGGTTTCAGCTCTTTAATCAGTTGACAAATCATGCAGCAGTGAATCATTATTTGTTACTGAAGGTAGAAAAGGCTGTTGAGCAGCCCAGATCTAAAGACCCTTCCTTTTCCTTCCCTCTGCAGACCCTTCCTTTTCCTTCCCTCTGCAGACCCTTCCTTTTCATTCCTTCTAATGTCACTCAGTGTTTGCTAGTCTTTTAATCCTGCCCCACCTCTGCTTTTCATGCTAACCACAGATGATCAGTCTTCTGATAAAGGTAGGTGCTCTCCTAACTCCTTCTCTGTGGTTAAACCATCAGTGTGTTTTCTGAAGGACTTGCTAAGTCCCCAAGCAAAGGGAATAGTAGCTACAGCTTGGTCCTACAGCAGTTTCTTCCTGATGTGTTTCATTTAATGGGATGACTGAGGTCATAGTAGCTTCAAAATGTGCTCTTGATTCAAGAGAAGCTTGGTCTTACGTGCACTTACACCTAGAGTAGTTCAGTTTTGGTCCCAGCTCTTCAAAAATAATGTGGATGGGCTGGGGAGGGTCTGAGTGAGGCTGTAGAAGCTGCAAGTCTTTGGTCCTGGTATTTTTTTCCTTAATGAAGAGATATTTGGGTTCAACATTGCTGAGCACCAGTACCAGTCCAAAATGAGTTTTCTTCTCCATTCATTTGGACTGGTTTGTGTTGGTTTCCTTGTGGGGAGCTCATGCAGTTCGTACTTCACTGAGTTTAGTGTTTGAGTTGTGCATTGTGATGGATTTGTTTTGTTCCACTTGCTTGAACACAGAACATAAGGGATTGGAAGGGACCTCAAAAGACCATCCAGTCCAATCCACTGCTGAAGGCATCTCCCCCCTCTAACTCTCCCTGCTCTCTCCTGCTTTTTATTTACAGAAGACTGTGACTGTGAAGGGTATTTCAACGGGCAGTACATAGGTGAGAAACCAAAACCTCTTTCCCCTTCCCTCCCCTCCCCACCAGGATGGGGATGGGATGGAAGGCAGACCACAAAAACCACTCCCAGATCACCCCCACGCGCCCCCCACCCAGATCACCCTCACATCCCCACCCCAGCTCACACCTACATCCCCCCACCAGACACCCCCACATCCAACAAGCAAAACTACCCTATTGACATTCATTCCCCACTCACTCCTGAACTGGAGGATCCCTGTGGAGAGGGATGGCTGCACGTTGGCACAGGCAGCCCTTGGGAACTCGAGGTCGTAGGAGGGTGGGGGGTTTATTGTCTTGTTTTCTACCTGCTGAGCACATTTTGATCTCCATGATCAGCACCCCCTCACTGGGTTGATGATAAATTCTTACTCAGAGTAACTTCTAGCTGAACAGACTTGAAGAATGAGCCAAGTGGAGATGCTCTCTAACACAACTCATGTCCTCCTCTACAGCTGGTTTACGCCGGAGCTTTAGATTGAGTCGGAAGGAGAAGGAGAATCATGTGAACGAGGGAAAACAAGCAGAGCAGGCAGATCCTGCAGAGTTCCTCACGTATGAAGAAGTCACAAAGTACCAGCAGCAGCCTGGTGAACAGCAGAGGCTGGTGGTTTTGATTGGTAAGAGATAAAGTTGGGTCAATGCCATCGATGAGTCTCCCTCTTCCCTTAGCCCTGCCTTTTATTTAGCTGCTTTTTAGTGGCTTTTGTGGTTTAGGTTTTTCTGGTGTGGGGCAGAAGTTGTTCTCTGAGAACAGTGTTCAAAACCAAACTCATCAAATCCTTTTGAAAATGAATGACTTGGGACTATTTCCCATTTTTCTGATTCAGTTCCCTTTGGGTCTCACTGGAGCTTGTGGATACTTAACACTGTCACAACAGTTGATCTTCAAGTCAGCAGGGTTGGAAAAGACCTTCAAGATCATCAAGTCCAAGTGGCTGCCCTACAACCCCCAAGCACTAACCCAGCTCCTCAAACCCCCTCGCTGCCCCTTTGTTGAACCCCTCTGGGAATGGAGCCTCCACCCCCTCCCCAGCAGCCTGTTCCAAGGGCTCCCCACTCGGTCTGGCAAGAAGTTTCTCCTAAGATCCAGTCTGACCCTCCCCAGGCACAACCTGACCCCATTTCCTCTGCCCCTATCGCCAGTCCCTAGGGTGAAGAGGCCAACCTCCACCTCACTCCAACCTCCCTTCAGGGAGCTGTAGAGAGCAGTGAGGTCTCCCCTCATCCTCCTCTTCTCCAGGCTGAGCAGTCCCAGCTCCCTCAGCCTCTCCCCATCAGCCCTGTTCTCCAGACCCCAAACCACCCAGTTACCCTTCTCCACTCCCTCTCCAGCCCTTCCCTTCCTGTCCCCAAATTGCCCCCAGTACTCGAGGTGCAGTCTCTCCAGCGCCCAGTATAGGAGCAGGATCCCCTCCTTGCTTGTGCTGGCCACACTGGTGCTGATGCAGACCAGGGTGATGAGACAGTAGATGTTGGAATCACCTAACAACATTTCAGCTGTGTTTAACAACTTTATGTTGGGCCCCATTCCCATGATGTCTTGAAAGTCAAGGGAATCTAGTCAAACCAGCCCCTAAGGTTATAGACTTTTCTGTTTGTCCAACAACAGTTCATGGATCACAGGTCACAGATCTCAGGGGTTGGGAGGGACCTCAACGTTCATCCAGTCCAATCCCCCTGCCACGGCAGGATCACCTGGACCAAGTCATACAGGAACATCTCCAGGCTGGTTTTAAACCTCTCTTGAGGAGACTCAACAAACCCCCTGGGCAGTTCACCTGTACAGTTTGTTCCTGTGTAGAGGTGCTTGAATCACAATCTCTTGATAAACTTAAAAGTAGAACAGATGTGGAGCTGAGGGTGCACTTAATGATTGGGCTAGATAATCTTTAAGGTCTTTTCCAACCTAAACTCTTCTGATTCTGTCTTCTTCAAAGCAGAATGTGGTGGGTTGTGAGGTCTGTCAGGTTTTCAAGTACTCTCCTGCATCACACAGGTAGTATTTATTCTATCTGCAGTATTTTGTTCACCACAGAACTCTGCCAGTCAGTTCTGTTCTCTCTTACTAGGTTGCTTGGGGGCCAAACTGAGTGAGCTCAAGCAGAAGGTTGTGGCAGAGAACCCACAGGAGTATGGTGTTGCTGTTCCACGTGAGTACAGCACATGGCTTCTGTGTCTTGCCTGGTTAGTCCATAAATGCTGCCTAACAGCATCGTGTTGGCTGTGCTGAGGAGTGGTAATTAGTGTTTTGAGTGGTAATTAGTGTTTTACCTAATGATTATAGAGTCATCAAATCAGAATAATCAGAGCTGGAAAGGAGCTCCAGGATCAGCACATCCAGCCTTCATCCCAGCAGCTCCCTACAGTTGTTTCTGAAGGTTGATCTCTCCCCTGTTTTGTTTCTGGTCTCTTCCAGATACGACCAGGACAAGGAAAAGTCATGAGAGAGAAGGAGTTGAGTATAATTTCGTGTCTAAGCAGTCATTTGAGTCAGACGTGCAACAGAACAAGTGAGTGGGTTGCAAAGCCCTGCCTGTAACATCAGCCTCATAGCCAGGCGTTGATATACTTAGTCCTTCTATTCTGGCCCATGTCCTCACCCCAAAAAGGAGAGTGTTCAGCACTCTCTTGCCTTTCCAGGTTTGTGGAACATGGTGAATACAAGGAGAACCTGTATGGTACAAGCCTGGAGGCAATTCGCTCGGTGATGGCTAAGAAGAAGGTTTGTCTGGTGGACGTGGTACCTGAAGTAAGTTCTGCAGCTAATTTTAACACAAGCAAGCATTTCCTCACTAGGATTTCCTTACTGGGCTGCCAGCCTCAGAAATGGCTGTTGTTTACCACTTGTGGCTACTTAGATGCTCCTGGAATTGCCTTCTAATGAGTGGCCTTACTGCTGGCTAAGTGGATTAGGGCTCTTTAGAAAGCACCACAGTGGTGAGAGCGCCTAGGTGTCTAGATACAGCCAAGGGGACACTATTAGAATCATTAAGGGGACACTATTAGGATCATTAGAATCATTAGGGGTTGGAAGGGACCTTGAAAGATCATCCAGTCCAATCCCCCTGCCACAGCAGGATCACCTGGACCAGGTTGCACAGGAACACGTCCAGGTGGGTTTTAAACTGCTATAACTTTAATGGGGGGAAAAGAAGAGGGATAATAAGAGGAAAAGAGGGTACAAGAGAGGAAAAGAACTGATGTACGAAGAAGCAGTGCAACCAAGCTGGGTCTGGATAGCTGCCTGGCCAGTGATGTCAGAGAAGTGCTGGGGAGAGGCAGGTGGAGTTGGCACAGGGGGTGCAAAGGGGTGCCTGGGGCCAGCAGGAAGGTTGCAGTCCCAGAACGGTGCTTCAGAGGCAAACTGGAGCCAACACAGAGTCAAGGCAGTCTTGGGCAGCCAAAGCTGTGAGGCTGAAATGCAGAGCTGAAAGGTTAAACACTCAGAATGGTGTCTAGGTGTCCTTCTCTTTACCCCTTCTTCATCCCAGAACCTCCTTCATGCTGCTGCCTCACGTGTTCCCCCTCAAAACATTTCCCCCAGCAACCTCCCTGCTCTCTAAATCACTCTGGGTGGAATGAGGGGGCAAAAACAGGAGGGAAATGCATAACCTGGACATCCATCAATACCAACCCAACACACAAGTCTCACAGCAGTCTGTTCACAGGCAGTAAAGCTCCTGAGGACTCCGGAGTTCAAGCCCTACGTCATCTTTGTGAAGCCTCTCATTCCAGAAAAGAAGCAGCATGTCCTAAAATCTCCCATGTCCGAAGAGATCTCTGTCACCCCTGTAAGTATCCAGACTTGAACCTCCTTTTAGACATGAAGGAAGCACCTGAGTTAGCGTTTCTGTGATGGAGAGGAGCTCCTGCTCCATGCTGGGAAGGAGCACTGAGCAGCTCCTGTGCACAGACAGCTTTTCCCCTGGAGCTTTGGAATGAAATCTTTTATTCACTTCAAAACCTGACTGTAAACAGGAAGAGAAGTGCCTGTCCTCAGGCTGGGAAAGGATAGATTAAGGCTGGATAATATAGAATCATTAGGGATTGGAAGGGACCTCAAAAGATCATCTAGTCCAATCCCCCTGCCACAGCAGGATCACCTAGACCAAGTGATAGTCAGTCAGGGTTAGAAGGGAGCAAACACTGGAGTCTCCTTCACTGGAGACATTGAAGACCCACCTGGATGTGTTTCTGTGTGACTTGGTGAAGGGATTGGACTAGATGATCTTTGGAGGTCTCTTCCAATCCCTAATGATTCTATAATAAACCAAATGCTAATTGATGGCCAGGTTGGCTGGGGCCCTGAGTATCCCCCTCTAGTCAAGGTGTCCCTGTGTGTGCAGGCAGGTTGGAACTGGATGATCTTTAAGGTCCCTTCCAACCCTGGCTGGCCTCTGGTTCTCTGAAACACACAGCAAGCCCCTCTGTAACTCTCACACCACCTTGTGTTGATCAGCAGGATGAAGAGCAGCAGGAAATCATTAATTCAGCAGCTTTCATCGAAGAGCAGTACGGCCACTTAATTGACACTGTCCTGGTGAAAGAAGATCTCCAGAGTGCTTGCAGCCAGCTGAAAACTCTGTTAGAGAAACTAAACAAGGAGTCATTCTGGGTGCCAGTCAGCTGGGTCAGGTCGTAGAGCTCCTCTGTTTAAGGTAAAGTTTTGTGAATTATATGGATTAGAAAAGGGAAAACTGTGACTCTCTCCAAGACCCAGTGCTCTGTCTAGAAGGTGGTTCCTGAGAAACTAAATGCTGTGGCACTGCCTTCCTGAACCCTTCAGCAGCAGCTGGCATTGAAAAGTGAACACGCAGGCTCCATGGATCAGTAAAGATTGGAGTGACTTTTGGGCTGTAAATAATGTCTCTTGTACAGTAAAGCTTCACAGAGGGTCCCACACTTTCCAAGTGTTTAGGTGGTGCTGGGGAGTCTTCATCCTTTGGCCACACTTTTATGGGTAGAGTTAAGAGCCTTCCAGAGGAGCTCCTTCTGAGAAACCAGTATGGAAACCAGTTGCTGCTTCACCTGGGTGGAAAAGCTGGTGTCCTTTGGCAAGTCCTTTACACTGCATCAGTTACTGAAAGCTTCAGCTGGCTGTCAGGGCAGAGGAGGATGCTCCTCAGTCCACAGCATTAATTCACAGGATCACAGAGCATGAGGGATTGGAAGGGACCTTGAAAAACCATCCAGTCCAGTTGCCCTGCCACAGCAGGATCCCCCAGACCCAGTCGCACAGGAACATGGCCAGGTGGGTTTGAAACACCTCCAGAGAAGGAGACTCCACAACCCCCCTGGGCAGCCCCTTCCAGTGCTCTCCCACCCTCACTGGGAAGAAGGTCCTTTTGATATTGATGTGGAACCTCCTCTGTCCCAGCTCACCCCCACTGCCCCTTGTCCTGTCACTAGATGACACTGAGCAGAGCCTGGCTCCATCCTCCTGACACCCACCCTTCCCATATTTGGACACGTTCAGCCCTGAATCTAGTGCTGTGCCCTGAGCTGTCGATACTTCAGCATCTGAGATGCAGGGGGTGACTTATATCCATCTCACCTTTTCTAATGCCTCCGAGTCACCCAGCACAGATACTTAGTCTCTCATCCACAGCTGATGCCCTATTTCCCAGCCTTTTTCTCCTGACACAGGACCTGTGGCTACACCTGCATGAGAAGCCAGCTAATAAACGAGGTGGTTTGTTTTACTTCACATGAAAACAGCTGCATCTGCTTTAAAATAGGACTTTTGGTAAGCTTCTTTGCAACAAGACATCTTTGCAGATACTACCCACTAGATACCCACATAGCAGCTCCAGATGGGGGTTTAAAAGCTGGTGGAGGTACCATGTAGCTGAGCTACACATCCAGACTGTCACCCTTGCTGCATTCATGACTGCCCTCCAAATCAGAGAAAGGCTTTCAGAGCATCTGAGGGGCTGTGTAAAGGCTTGAAGAAGAACTCACAGAACATTAGGGGTTGGAAGGGACCTTGAAAGATCATCCAGTCCAATCCCCCTGCCAGAGCAGGATCATAAGATCTAAATCTTAACAGCTGGAGGAGGTTGTATATATTTCAGAGACTTGAATATAGAGGGTGTTAATAAGAGATTATTCTGGAAGAGCCTGATGCTTTATAATGATTGGAAAGGATGGGTTTGTTTTGTATAGCTGCATGGTCATTGCAACTAGGTCCTGTTGTCTGAAGAAGTCTAAACCTGTGTGTACTGAACCCTTTAAGATGATGTCTCAGTGCACCAGTGGTCTTCCTTGCATCTGAACAGTGTGGTGTGACTCCTGTTTCACTGCAGTCAATGAACTTAATGCCAATTAAAATACCTTTCTTAGATCTCTCTGTCACTGGATCTACATCAACTGCAGCCTGCTTGGCACTGCTGGACAGTCACCTGTAGCTGTCGTCTCCAGCTCCGTATCTTGATTTCTTTCCTGTGTTGTCATGCCTCTAGGTACTGAGGTTCCTTGTCCTACAACAAGCACTTCTCACAATTAGGTGCTGTGGTGTGTCAGAATGTCCTTTAGAGAGCCCCTGCACTGGCCCAGTTACTCTGTCAGGCCACAGAAGGATGCTCTGGTTTGTCAGAGCAGGTAAGAACCACAGAATCATCCTGGCTGGAAAGGGCCTCCAACCCAGCCCTCATCCCAGCCACTTACTAACCCCTAGACCACGGCCTCGAGTGCTCAAGCTACTTGGTTTATAAACCCCTCCAGGGATGGGGACTCCAACCCCTCCCTGGGCAGCCTGTTCCAGTGCCCAACCACCCTCTCAGGAAAGGACTTCTTCCTCAGATCCAATCTAAAGCTCCCCTGATGCACTTGAGGCCATCTCCCCTCGTCCTATCGTTAGTGATTTAGCTATAAACACATCTCAAACCATTTGCTAACTCAAGAAGCACTAAGGCACATAGAAAAATACCCACCACTGCAGATGCCCCTGGAATTACCCCCATCCACATGTACCCCCCTCTCCCAACCTTGAACTGAATCCTCTAATCAAGACATTGGCTTTGGTCAGTGTTTGTGTCACAGCATGTTAAGGGCAGCTCGTGGCCTTTCCCTGCACAGTTCTGCCCTGCTAGTCACTCCTGATGGCTACAGGCACCACCACCACGATCAAGTGATCTCACTTGTGAGGATCTAAAAGCCTAACTGCACACAGAAAGCAAGCAGCACAGCACAGCTGCTGTGAAGAGGCGAGGGGAAGCGATGAGGCTGCACAGACTGGTGCTGGGAGTCCATTCCATTCAGACCAGACAGCCTCCTGTGGCTCTAAGACAGAGGGCAGTAGGCACCACAGGAGCTTTTATCTTGCTGTGAAGATCCCATCAGCTGGATGCCCCCACTTTTATTCCAAAGACCTGGTGTCTGCAGGATCTTTGTGACTAGTTCCTCAAAGGCATGCTGCACTCCTTCCTTCGTCTTGGCACTGGTCTCTGGCGAAGAGGGAAGGAGGAGGAAGGGGAGTTAGGGTGTTCTTAAAAGCTGGGGGGTTTAAAAATAGTACTTTCAAAAATAGTTAGGGTTCCTCCTCTCCATTCTCCCTTAATCATGGAATCACAGAACAGTTTGGGCTGGAAGAGACCTTCAAAGTCATCAGTCCAAGCTTTTCCAAGCCCCATCAGCACCACTAAACCCCGTCTACCAGTGCAACACCTACCCTTCTATTAATCACCTCCAGGGACAGTGACTCAATCCCCTCCCTTAGCAGCTGTTCCAGTTCCTGACAACCCTTTCAGGAAAGGAATTCTTGCTGACATCCAACCTGAACCTCCCCTGGATCAGCTGAAGGCCTTTTCCCCATATCCTATCACTGGGCACTAGGGAGAACAAACCAACTCCTGCCTCTCTACAACCTCCTTTCAAGCAGTTGTAGGCTCCCAGCCTGCAGCATCTCATTTCTCTCACCTAAGAAACACTTGTACCACCCTGTTATCTCCATAATGGAGGAACAGAAACTGTTCTCAGGTTGTGAGAGAGTCAATCTACACAGTCATGATTCCCTGTCTAAGCTGGGAAACAAAGAATGCAGCTGGAATGTACATGTGTTCTCTCTATGCATTTGTTCTGGTCCTGCTCTTGGTGAGCAGCTTCCCTTAGAAGGTACCACAGGATCAGGGAGGCTGGAAAACACCTCTGAGATCATAGAATCATTGAGGTTGGAAAAGACCCCTGGGATCATCAAGTCCAACCATCAACCCTGCATGAGATGTTGATTCCCACTTCATTCCCACTTAGCAAACCCAGCAGTTAAGCTTCTGGCTCGGGGATTACCCACCGATAAACAGCAGCGAGCGTTTCTTGGCGAACTGGAGTCCTTCCTTCCTGTCTACTTCACGGTCAGGCTGTGAAGATGAATGAAGATGGGGACTGGAATATCTGCCCCTGCCACTGCTGAAGTGAAGTGTGAACAGCTTGGGCTGGAGGAGACCTTCCAGATCATGGAATCATAGAATCACTAGGGATTGGAAGGGACCTTGAAAGATCATCTAGTCCAATCCTCCTGCCACAGCAGGATCACCTAGACCAAGTCATACAGTCAGTCTGGGTTAGAAGGGACCACAGGATCATCCAGTTCATCAAGTCAAAGCTTTTCCTAGCCCTATCATCACCAATAAAGTCTAAAGGCAAGAGTAAAGCAAGAGTGAAGCATCTTGCTTCGGGGCACCCAACACGTCCCAGCTCTCCAGAAACCTACAGTGCACCTCACACCCACCCCAATACTCTACAGCAGACTGAAGAGCTGAGTTCTCCTGCTCCACCAGTCCAAAACAGAACCTGGTTTTGAAAAGTACCAGTTATGCTGCAACACTGCAGTTAACTTCACGAAATCACGGTGGTGATTAGGCTGGGAAACAACCTTGAAGATCATTAAGTCCAAACAGTAGCCTAACTTTACGGTCTAAACTGTGTCCACAAAGATTTTCAGGCAGAACCTATATCATTATAGAGGAAATATCATCTGTTATCATAGAAAATCTCATGAACTGCATCTCCCCTGGAGTTTCACAGCATCACAGAATGATTGAGGCTGGAAGAGCCCAGGACCTAACATCACCACAATGGCCAGACCAGGGCACTCAGGGCCACAGGCAGGCTGGCCTTCAACACCTCCAAGGATGGAGATTCCCCCACTGCCCTGGGCAGTGATCCCCATTTCCATGAGGAGGGGCTTCCTAACATCCAGCCTAACCCTCCCCTGGCAGCTTCAGGCTCTGCCCTCTCATCCTGGTGCTGGTTGCTTGGGAAAAGATCCCGACCCCCACCTGACTGGAACCTTCCTTCAGGGAGTTGGAGAATGGCAGAAGGTCCCCCCTGACTCTTCTCCAGGCTAAACCCCCTCCAGCTCCCTCAGCTTCTCCATTAAAGCCTCTAACAAGATCTGCTTCTAAAATGGTCCTAAGTAGAGTTTGCCCAACCTAGGTTCCTCAGCTCATCACCTCCTCACAACAGACATGACAGTTCCAGCACTGATCCCACTTGGATCTAGGGCCTCCTGCTCTGGCAGGGGGATTGGACTAGATGGTCTTTCGAGGTCCCTTCCAATCCCTAATGTTCTGGGATTCTGTGACTGTGTGATTTCTACTCTGTAAAGACTGTAAGAGTGTAAAAGGATTCAATTCTCAACTGACCTTATCGGTTTTATTGCCAACTAACATCTTCACCGCGTTGCTCTTGGTGGTGTAGAGGTCCAGCTCGTTCAGCCAGCTGTCCAGCCCCGTGAAGGTGTCTTTTCTTGTAACATCATACACTGGGAACGAGAGGAGAAGGAGTTTAACAGCTGTAGTCCTGAACAAGCTTTATACCTCATTATGGCTGAACTCGGTCCCTACTAGCAAACCAGCCGTGGTCTCACCAGGGCAGAGAACAGAGCGAGGAGAACCCTTCTGCATCTGCTAACCAACCCCCTTCTGATCCACCCCAGGATGCTGTTGGCCTTCTTGGCCACCAGAGCCCACTGCTGGCTCATGGCATTAGATCTGTGAGCAGGGTCAGCCTGACCTGATGAACTCTAACACCTGCTACTGGTTCTGAATTGTGATTCAGACAAGCTCCCTTTGCAGAGCCCTGCACATGCAGGTAGTCATAAGCCCCCACACTTCTGCTGGATTACGTTTTCCTCCCACATCCCTCCTACCTAGAACAACCCCCTGTGCTCCTCGGTAGTAACTGGGAGTCAGCGTTCTGAAGCGCTCCTGCCCTGCCGTGTCCTGCAGAGGAAAGAGAACAGCAAAAACCAAACCACACGGACACCTTTTGAACAGAAAAAGGTCTTTTTAAAACTGCAGAAGACAAACAAGGCTCAGTTTTTCCTGCTCAGTAAGGATGGGCTTAACCATCAGACAAGAGGACAAGGGAAGGAGTCAGAACCATCAGCATAAGCAGTGGAAAGTGGATAGGAAGGTGCAGAACATCATGGAGGGGGTTTGATTGAAGGTGGAAACAGTCAACAGAGAGCTGTAACAGCAGTGAGGTGACAGGGAAGTCAACGGGATTGAAGAGAAGCACAGAAAAGGCTACTGCTGGGCTTCATCAGTTAATAACCAGCCGAACTGAAGGAGGAGTGGAACAGCCTTCCAGTGAGAGACACTGCAGGAAGGGAGATCTAATGATTCTAACCTTCTAACAGCTTTCCCATCTCTGAAGGGGGCTACAAGGAAGCTGGGGGAAAGCTTGTGACATGGGTAGTAGTGAGAGGATAAGGGGAAAGGGTTCTGGTTTTGAAGAGGGGAGACTGAGGTTGGACCAGAGGAACAAACTCTTTGCAGTGAGGGTGGGGAGATGCTAGAACAGGTTGCCCAGGGCATTTGTAGCTGCCCCATCACTGGCAGTGCTGAAGGGCAGGTTGGCTGGGGCCCCAAATAACCTGCTCTAGGGAAGGTGTCCCTGCATCTGCACAGGGGTTGGAGCTGGATGGTCTTTCAGGTCCCTTTTCCAACCCCGGCCAGTCCATGATTCTGTGAAAACCTGTCAATATATTGATTTGAGATCATAGGAAACTACCTGGTAGGCACCTCTGCACACAGGGATGCTCTAGCAGGAGGCTTTCTTTGACTCTGCTGCTCTGCACACGCATGTCCACACAGCTTTCCAGTGACATTGCACAACCACACAGTTTGTTTTTCGCTCCTAATTACCAGTTTCTCGTGAATCTGTTGCAAAAGTGCCTTTTCCAGCTGCACAACTTGTGCTGAGCTCTGGCCTTGCTTTTGCTTTCCCTGCAAGCAGACACACCCCTGCCTGATGAGTAGGGCAAACGTATCTTGGCTACTACTGTCTGCAAAGCTGCAGCTGCTGGCACAGCCCGGCCAGAACACAGCCAAAACCTGTGTTTAACGGCCAGAGCAAGTCTGACTCCATCGCTCTCGTTCTCTACACGACGTGCAAATGAAAATAAGAGAAGAATTCAAGTTTGGGCATCGACAGAGCTTCTGTTAACAGCAGCCCCCCGGCAGGTTGGTCCTCTCTTCCCAACAGTCTCAGTTCATCAATAACAGCATGCTCTTCCTGAAATACTTGCAGCCAGACTCTCCTGTTTCATTCCAGTTAGAAGCATAAACGATGTGATTCAACAGTCCAAATCATCCTGATCACAATGGGATTCCCCAGTTTGCAGCTGCTGGAATTCCAGCATCAGGAAGTTCAAGATGTTCAAGTCTTCCAGTAAACCTGAAGCAGCTTTTTAAATAGTTCAGCTCCAAGTTGATTTCCCCCGCCTATAATTTTAAAGCAACTGGATTGTTCCTGGTCTAACTCACACACTGAGGTCCTGCATTACCCTGACACAAGCTCAACATGCAGAAGACTTTAGAGAGATGTGGGAAGTTTAAAAGAAAAAAAAACCCAAACCTACAAAACATTCTTAGAACCTTTAAGTTTCTACTTCTGCCACAAACAAAACCTACCCAGATAGCGAGCTGGACGGCGTGGCCGTCTACCACCATCTTCTTCACCTTAAAATCAACTCCTAAAGATGCAAGAAGTGAAGGCTTGTCAGAAGGAACTGGTGAGCCCACCCGCAGCACCCTGTCCTGCACCCACAGCCCCAGCCCCATCCCACACCCAGCCCCGTACATCCATGTCCCGCACTCAGCCCCATCTCTGTCCCACACTTGGCTCCATCCACCCACATCCTGCACCCTGCTCCGTGTCCAGCACCCAGCTCCATGTCCTGCACGCAGCTCCATCCTGCACCCAGCTCCAGGCTGCGGGGAGGGAAGCCGAGAGCGCTCAGCCCGCCGCCCGGAGCCCCCCTGCCCGCCCGGCCCGCACCGCCCCGCCCGGTCCACACCTGGACTTGCCGACGGCGCTGTCCCCGATCAGGAGCAGCTTGAGGGTCAGACCCGCCGCCGCGTCCATCCCCGCCCGAGGCAGCCGCC
>VXBP01001750.1:59100-112396 GCA_013400115.1 Rhinopomastus cyanomelas | reverse complement strand
AAGTCAAGATAGATGACATCCACGGCTCTGCCCTCATCCATCCACCTGGTTACACCCTCATAAAAGGCTATCAGGTTGGTCAAGCATGACTTCCCTTTTGTGAAGCCATGCTGACTGTCCCTAATGACCCTCCTGTCCTTGATGTGCCCGGAAACAGCCTCTAGTACAAATTGTTCCATCACCTTTCCTGGGATGGAGGTGAGGCTGACTAGTCTATAGTTACCTGGGTCTTCCTTCTTTCTCTTTTGAAAGATTGGGGTCACATTTGCTATTTTCCAGTCCCTAGGCACCTCTCCCGTTTCCCAGGACCTAGCAAAGATGATGGAGAGCGGCCTAGCAATGACTGCTGCCATCTCCCTCAGCACACGCGGGTGCATCCCATCTGGGCCCATAGATTTGTGCACATCTAGTTTGGTCAACTTATCCCTAACCCAGTCCTCACCAACCAAGACAGGCTCACCTGTTGCCTCAACCTCCTCTGTAGTCTGAGTTCTAATGTCAAGACAAGCCTTAGCAGTATAGACAGAGGCAAAGAGTATTGCACAACACTTGTCATAACACGATTTTCTGCCATCTACCCTGACATGTTTGCATCTCATAACAGTAAGGTTCCATTCCTGGAAAAATGGAATCAAGCCACAATGACAGACAGCTCTTTGTGGTGGTGCTTACACCACTCACTTACACGTAACCATAGGCTGACAGAGCGCTTCAAGGTCCTACTGGGACACTGGCTTTACTGGAAACAAACAAGCACATTCCCCTTCTTACAAGCTTCAGTGTCCTCACCTGGGAGTAAAGGTCAATGTGTAATTCACTCAAAGACCGTAACTTCTCTTGGGAACTTCTGGCATTTGTGTTCCCAGAGGAGCATTTCAGCTGCAGCAGCACGCTGAATTACTGCTGGACAGCTCTGTTAGCACAGAGCCAACACTTCTGGACACTCGGTTTGCCTGGGTTGAGCTGCACAGGCAGAAGCCATGTGATACTACGCACAGAATCATGCAATCACAGACTGGTTTGGGTTGGGAAGGACCTCAAAAATCATCTAGTTCCAACTCCCTGCCACAGGGAGGAACACCTCTCACCAGACCAGGTTGCCCAGACCCCCATCCTATGCAACCTTGAACACCTCCAGGAATGGAGCAGCCACAACCACCCTGAGCAACCTGTTCCACTGCCTCAGCACCCTCACAGGGAGGGATTTCTTCCTAAGTTCCAATCTAAATCTCCCCTCTTTTAGCTTTAAAACCATCTCCCTTGTCCTATCACTAGAGTCCCTCCTAAAACCTAAGACAGGTTATATAGAACACTTCTAGACAGGTCTGAAAAGTCTCCAGAGAAGCAGACTCCACAGCCTCCCTGGGCAGCCCCTTCCAGTGCTCTGTCACCCTTACAGTAAAGAAGTTTTTTCTCATATTGAGATGGAACTTCTTGTGCTCCAACTGACACTCATTGCCCCTTGTCCTATCCCAGGGTTCAAGTGAACAGAGATTGTCTCTTCTTGACACCCAGCCCTCATGGATTTATAGACAGTGATTAAGTCCCCTGGTAACCTTCTCCTCTCCAAACTGAAATGTCCTAGGTCTCTCAATCTCTCCTTATAAGGCAGGTGCTCCAGTCCATTAATCATCCTCACGGTCCTTCGGTGANAAGGCAGGTGCTCCAGTCCCTTAATCATCCTCACGGTCCTTCGGTGAGCTTTGTCAATCAGATCTCTGTCCCTCTTGAACTGGGGAGTCCAGTTCACTACGACACTACACACACCCGACTGCATGCTGCAGACAGGCAGCAGAAGAGTTCTGGCTTTCAAGAGCCTAGAGTTGGTTTCCCAAAGCTATTACACTTGTGTTGGTAGATGTTCCTTGAATCACAGAATCATGGAATCATTCAGGTTGGAAAAGACGCTTGGGATCTTCGAGTCCTACCATCAACCCTACTTGACAAGTTCACCCATAAATCTGATCCCTCAACACCACATCTAAGCAACTTTTAAACACATCCAAGGATGGGGACTCAACCACTGTGGGCAGCTCATTCCAGTGCCTGACCACTTGAATGCTACAAGGCTCCTGCACCCATGAGGTAGCTGCCTGTCTGCAGCATGCAGTCGGGTGTGTGTAGTGTCGTAGTGAACTGGGCTCCCCAGTTCAAGAGGGACAGAGATCTGATTGACAAAGCTCACCGAAGGACCGTGAGGATGATTAAGGGACTGGAGCACCTGCCTTCAAGTGCATCACATTTCCTGTGGCTCAAGAAACAGCAGTGCTGGTGCCTACCTAGAAAAGTACAGTTTGCTGAGTAGGTGAGACAACAGTTCTGATTCACACAATCACAATCATTAGCACTGAAAAAGATCTTCAAGGTCATCAAGTCCAACCATCAACCAAATCCCACCCTGCCCACTAAATTGATTGCACTGACGCTGAGTTTTACTGGGTGTAGAACATCTCCTGAGGTACCTCTCAGACCCAGATACTGAAGGGAACATGTGGGACTGGGATTCTGCAGATAGGTGACATTTCTCTTATCCTCACTCTCCGCTCTTGCTGGCTCCCACACATGTTTGCCTTGTCATTCAGAGCTGGAACAGCTGTGAGCTGCAGCAAAGTGGTTCCATAACTACCCGCCTGTAGCAATAAGTACCAAAGCCTCTTCTGCACAGGAAAGGAACAATTTCCCCCAAATTGGTGCCAACTCAACCTGATGAAACTTTCATTGTGGCTTATCTGTGCTATCTCAATGCTGAGATCAGTTTAATATCTCCATCTTATGTCTAGGGGCTGCTTCTGCCCAGCTCTGGATCCTCTCAGTGGGGTCCACTCAACCTCTTTGTGCCAGTAGAGTGAACTGAGATGACAACTTGCTTTTGAAGAGTGCTGTAAGGCAGAATTCACCAGCGGTCACGGGCTGTGCTGGCAGGCTCCTGTGTTTTGACTGCAGTTTATAAAGTGATCTCATTGCTTCGTATTCGTCTGTCTTGAAAGGACAGGACAGGGGAGAACAGGTTCCTGTCCCAGTTGAAACAAATACAACCTATTTTCAGGTGTCTGCATCTCATTTAACCACAATGAATGTAACCCATGTACCAAACAAATAATTTGAAGTAAGTTGTTATTTAAAGCTTTTTAGAGTTGAAATAATTGGATTGTTTTTTGTCTGGTTAAGCTCAGAGATCGTAGTTGTGTTTTTACATCTCTAAGACCATCTTCCAAGATATTCTTCCTGCATCCGTGACAGGCAGCTATCCCAGCAACATGTCAGGTGTTCTGTGGAAGAACCCTAGGGCAGGAGCACAGAACTGTTCTTTTCCCCAAATCAAAGCTGAGAGTCAGATCTTGGAGACACAGCTGTGACTTGATCAGAAACTCTAGAACTCTCACCTTTCTCTCTGCAAAACACAGTACTCTTTGAGTCACCCCATTCAGCGTGTCCTTACAAACAGGAGCTGGAGGCTGAAGCAATAAACAGTGGCCAGATATGGAAGGTTTCCACTCTCAGATAAAACCACTCTTTAGACTCCAGTAAATTTTGCTTGCAGAACTATGTGTGTGTATATATATATGTATATTTTTAATATATTTTTTATATATAGCCTATACCTACTGGAGACTGAGCCAGGCCTCGTTAGTGAGGGCTTATTTGCAGCACAAACTTAGCATCATAGAATCATAGAGTCATTCAGTTTGGAAAAGACCTTTGAGACCACTGAGTGCAACCATCAACCCTACTCTGCAAAGTTCATCCCTAACCCAGATCCCCTAACACCACATCTAAATGACACATCCAGGGATGGGGACTCTTTCTATGAAAAATATTTTCCTGATGTCCAGTGTAACCCTCCCCAAGTGCAGTTGGAAGCCCTTCCCTCATGCACCACATCTGGGAAGCATGAGTCAGTGTTTTTGCAGTCTTGTCTTTAAAGCCAAGTAGTCAAGATGTGAGTGTTTGAATCATAGAATCATAGAATCATAGAATCATTACGGATGGGAAGGGAACTCGAAAGATCATCTAGTCCAATCCGCCTGCAACAGCAGGATCACCTAGACCAAGTCACACAGGAACCCGTCCAGTTGGGTCTTGAACATCTCCAGAGAAGGAGACTCCACAACCACCCTGGGCAGCCTGTTCCAGTGCTCTGTCACCCTCACCGTGAAGAAGTTCCTTCTCAGGTTGATGTGGAACCTCCTATGTTCCAGCTTACAACCATTGCCCCTTGTCCTATCACTACATGACACCGAGAACAGCCCAGTGCCATCCTCCTGACACCCACCCCTCAAATATTTGTAGACATTAATGAGGTCACCCCTCAGTCTCCTCTTCTCCATAAATAAAAAAATAATGTAGCCAACATTCTTACTTGTATTTCCCAGGCAGGTTTTGCCAGCCTTCTACCCTCAGGTGTATTTAAAGTGCTTGGAAGAAATGCCGTAGGTCCAGGAAGAACAAGTCTTGTGAATGGTGTCTTTATCAGTGATTTATATCACTGGCATTTCCATAGACTATATGGTCTTAGGTGTGGTCTGTATCCTTTGGCCTTCCAGTACCTGAAGAGGCTCCAGGAAAGCTGGAGAGGGACACTCTGCTACTTCTCCTCTACTTTTTTGGGTGCTTGGGTGAAAGGAACAGCAGAAGAGTTCTGGCTTTCAAGAGCCTAGAGTTGGTTTCCCAAAGCTATTACACTTGTGTTGGTAGATGTTCCTTGAATCACAGAATCATGGAATCATTCAGGTTGGAAAAGACCCTTGGGATCATCGAGTCCTACCATGTGATGCACTTGAAAACACAGGAAAACCTTATGCTTCCATTAGTGTTCTTTTTGCTCACTTTGTGTTTATTTATGCAGTAAAAATAACATTTTTTGTACAAAACAGGAACAAAACAAAAGTTTTGAGGATCTGGATAAAATCAGAAATTCTGTGTACAAGCCCCCAGCTGCAGTTTGCTGAGCGGTAGGGTGTTTTTCTGGATCCATCCCACACATGGTGCCACAGCAGGCAGCCACGCTTCACATACAGTTTACCTTGCCCTGTGGGTCTTTATATGTTCACAGAATCACATAATTCCTAAGCTTTGCAGCCCTGAGAACACTTCCCCCCCACAACAAACAGGTTATCTTTTTCCCCACAAATACAGAACCAAGCGACAGGTCTGAAAACGAGCCTCCCAGCCCACAGCCCTCCATGAATGGAAACCTCCCACCACAGCACAGACCTGCAGTGCTCCCAGGGCTGTTAGCACTCTTGTCTTTCCCATGGGATGGAGCATGTGACGGAAGGGCACAACACCAATGGCATCGGTTAGTGTTTGTCAGCTTTCCGTAATGGATCACAAAACCAGATCTTCCTTCCATTTTGCTCTCTCTCCCCATGACACCATGGTGGTTGAACTTGTAGTCATTAGAGCCCCAGCAAAGAAAGAAAAAATGAAGTCTGTGCCATTCAATAAAAAATCTCCACGAGTTATTCTGTAAATACATTGGGCTCTCACTGAGGGCTCGGTGCTGTGCTTTGCTATCAGTGATTACTCACCCTCTATTAGAAGCTGTTCTCTGCTTCAGAACTGACTTTCTAACCTTCATACCTGCAGCCCATGGAACAGACACATCCCCTCCCACACAAAGTGGCTCTGTCACACCAAGCACAGCAATGGAAAGCCCTCAGGAATCTAAGGTCTTCAGTTATCATGAGGAGCTAAACTCTGGCAGTGAAGAGAGGTGAAATGTTTTCACTCTGAGGTATCAGCACAAAAGTAGTATTGATAACTCCTGCAAAAAGGAATAAAAACTTTTGGCAATTTTTATGTCAAAATTCCATTTCAGGAGCATCTTCAGCAAACTTCCATTATTTTAATGTGCACTAACATTGTGCCGCAGCTGTACTATCATGGAGACTTTGACAAAACCTGCAACTTTCTGTATTTGGATTAAAAAATCAATAATCAAACATGGAACTCTTAGAAACCACTCTAACAAAAAAAAGGTCTTCACAAAGAGCAGTTCATCCAGAGAAACTCAACAGAATCAGATCTCTTGGCAGTACTTCCACTTCAGCAAACACAACAGTTTTTAGTGGAATAAAATCCTGGCACAGAATCTCCAGTGGTTTGACATGTCAGCTCCACAGAATTCCCTTGTGAGGCAGGAACTCGTGTTAGTTGATTCCCCACTAGCCACTGCTAGATCACAGCAGGGCAGATACACTACACAGGTATGACTAGGCCATGTCATCACTAGCAAGGAGACTGCCTCTGGCTCAGGAAAGGCACCCCAGTAATGACCCTTGGCAAGGCTGTACTGATGGCATACAGGGAAATTAGAAACCGGTGTCAGGATAAGATCAGCTGCTGGCTTGTGATTCACTCCTTCTCCTCCTCACCTCACAATGGCTGGGGGTAAGAAAGTGGAAACCCAACAAGAAGATGGATAAACCACATAACTTCCCAAGGGACTCTTAAGGGAAACTTTATTCAGTAAGTTTAAGACATTAACAAAGAATTCACTTCTTAGACAGCAGAAGTTAGGTAGTAGGCAAGAGATAACCTCTTTTAAGTCACCATAAAGTTGCCTGCTGTACCCAGTGGCCTTGACCTGTCCAGTAGAGATGAAAATGTCCCACCATATGACAGCAATACCCTGTCTGTCATCAGTCTTGGAAGACATTTTCATTGCAAGACACTCATTAACTGAGACACTGACACATTCTCTGTCCAATTTATTTCTATCCCACTCAAGCCCTATGTAGTTTCACTTTCTGTAACTGCTGAGCTGGTGACAACAGAAAAACTGATTCATTCTGAAAAATTCACACCCCTGCTTTCTGCAGTGCTCGATTTTGCTGCTTCATCTTTTGTGATTCCTCAAATGAAGCCGTGTCCAGAGTGGACGGAGGAATCTGAAAAGCCCATTTCATGTTACATACAGATGAATACCATACTGTTCCATCCACTCTACTGCACCAGAGGGGCGGGATATAAAAAACCCCTAACTTCAGTTTCTGAGTGTCTCATGCTCGCCGTGAAGAACTGGATTTATCACTGCAGTTCTCCAACTTCACTATTCAATTTGTAAATGTAAAAAGTATCTTTTCCACACTCTTAGCTTGATATAAGGAGACTAACAGAATTGTGTGAAGGGATGTAGGGATATGCTGTGAAACAGTTTTGCTTTACTGGGGAAAGGGGAATGTAAATATGCTTTGAGACTGGCTGAGAAGAATGTGGGGGGTGTTAGTAAAACAAAAGTGTCTGGTTGCCAGCCTTCAAGTACAGACAAAGAGGAGAGAATAGAACTAAGCTTCAAACAGCAGAGCTAGGTAGATAAAAAGCAAAGAATCATAGAATCATTAGGGATTGGAAGGGACCTCAAAAGATCATCTAGTCCAATCCCCCGACACAGCAGGATCACCTAGAACAAGTCAGATAGAAACACATCAAGGCGGGTCTTAAACATCTCCAGTGCAGGAGATTCCACAGTCACCATGGGCAGCCTGTTCCAGTGCTCCGTCACCCTCACCTTGAAGAAGTTCCTTCTCAGGTTGATGTGGAACCTCCTATGTTCCAGCTTACAATCATGCCCCCTGTCCTGTCACTAGATGACACCAAAAAAAGCCTGACTCCATCCTCCTGACACCCACCCTTCATTTATAGACATTAATGAGGTCACCCCTCAGTCTCCTCCAAGCTAAAGAGACCCAGCTCCCTCAGCCTGTTTATGCATATGTATGAAAAGACTGTATATAACCTGATGAAATCTGCGTTTTGATGCACACAGTTCGGAGGATTTTCCCTCGTGTGCCCAGGACTGCAATAAAGCATACCTGCTTTTTCTCTCTGCAGGCTGGAGTTCGTTTCTGCACGTCAGCCAGCTCTGCCTTTTCAGAGCAGAGTGTAGTGTGCAGTGATAATGACTCCAGGCAGGCTCTGGCTTCAGCACAGATGCCCTGCAAATATCTCTGGTTCTTGGGGACCTCTGAGCAGTAAAAGGTATTGCAGATGTTTGCAGAGCTGCTTAGCCTTCCATAAGACATTCCTGGCCTCTATTTCTCAGAGGAGGTTCTTGGAAACAGAAGGAATAACTTAACTGTGAATTGAACTCCTTGGGCCTCTAAACTGATGCTGTGAATGGGGAATCACCTCAGTCCAAAGGCAGAATATTTTCTTTCTCATCAGTGCAGAGCAGCACCAAACCCATTAAGTGATATAAGACAGTATTCTGCCCCTCACAACAGCTGAAGAGCAGGAAATAGTGGAGTGATTCAACATGTTTGCTTCGAAATAAAACAGCCTCATTTCCACCACTTCCTTCTGACAAAGGCACTGCCCCCTCCCACAGCACTTCTTGCTTCCCTGGCACTACTGTCTCTTTGCTACCCCAGAAGGACAAACTTGATAAGAGGTCCCTGGTTGTCAGCAGAAACAGATTGCTGGGTTGATTTTAATCAAATGTCATTGCAGCATTTTGCTTAAATAGAGAGAAATTAAAAGACAGACCCGACACATCACCTGAAAACAGAGCCCAGCTTTCAGCAGAAAGATACACGAGAAAAGGTTTTTCACTGAAGGGTTATTTTTCAAAACAGCTCTTTTAACTCATGGGGAGAGACACTGCCTTGACAACCCAAACTGCTGGTGCTGACGTTAACAAGTTTGTGGTCCCAAGAGACACAGTAGCCACTGGATCACAGCAGAAGCAGAAGACACGAGTTGTTTGCAGGCATAGGGGCCCTTCTTCAGGTCAGTCTGGCCTTCACAGCCTCTCAGCTGCAACCTCTGTGCTTCTTCAGCCTTACAGCAATGCAAAGTAGTCAGGCTGCCCAGGGAAGTGGTTGGCACCATCCCTGCATGTATTTAAAGGTTGTTCAGATGTGCTGAGGAATCTGGTTTAGAGGTGAACTTTGTAGAGTAGGGTTGGACTTGAACTCCCCAAAGGTCTTTTCCAACCTGAAGGAATCTGTGATTCGCTGATTCTGCACTCCCAAAAATTAGTTTCAGTACTGCATTTGAGTACCAACAAAATACTATTAGCACACCACAAGGAAAGGGTATGTGGAAGCAATTCTGCCTGTCTGATCTCTTGGACCAAGTATTTACAGTTGCAATGGGCCCTTCAAGACCAACTTTGTTCCAATGCAGAGCCATCTGTATGAAATCTCTGTTAAATTGAGCTGTGTTTGTGTAAGAGGAGAGAAATCAGTTATAAAACATGAGGGGTTACTGACTCTGATGGTTGTATTAAGAGATTTCACAACTCACCCTTACATTTACTATCCATTGATAACCAAAATGCCTCAAGTCTGGCTGCAGTCTCAAACTCTCAGCCAAAAAAAACATCCAGCAGCAACTGGGGGCCTTTTTAAAAGACCAGGACACAGTAAGAGACATCAATCAACAGATGAAGGCAAGAAGAGTGGTTGAATTCAGTGACTGCATCCAGACGGTGGGTGCAAACAAAACCAGTTATTATTTCCATGACATCAATGGGTTGGTGTCTGTAAGGACAAACCACAATGTTAGTGCTCTGTCACCATGAGGGACTACAAACCATAGGGGTGTTTGATGAGGATTTGGACAGGGCTATCTCATTTCCTTCGTTCCTGTATGACAAAACTTCCCCACAAGTTACTGCAAATCTCTGCTCCCTAGCAGAGAGTGTACAAACACATTGTACAGCTATGTTTATTCTCACACGAGCACAGACCCAGGCCACTGAATCCACTGACCCAGAAAGACAACAGCTGTGCTTTCACAGAATCATAGAGTGGTCCAGGTTGGAAGTGACCTCCAAAGGTCATCCAGTCCAAACCCCCCTGCAGTGAGCAGGGACATCAACCAGATCAGGTTGCCCAGAGCCTTGCTAGCCTCACCTTGAATAGCTCCAGGGATGGGGCCCCAACTCCCTCCCTGGGCAAGCTGTTCCAGTATTCATAGAATCACAGAATCATTAGAGATTGGAAGGGACCTCAAAATATCATCTGGTCCAATCCCCCTGACACAGCAGGATCACCTAGACCAAGTCACACAGGAATGTATCCAGGTAGGTTTTAAATGTCTCCAGAGGAGGAGACTCCACAACCTCCCTGGGCAGCCTGTTCCAGGGCTCTGTCGCCCTCACTGTGAAGAAGTTCCTTCTCATATTTATATGGAACCTCTTATGTTCCAGCTTGCACCCATTGCCCCTTGTCCTATCACCAGATGACACTGAGAAGAGCCTGGCTCAACCCTCCTGACAGCCACCCCTCACATACTGATAGACATGAATGAGGTCACCCCTCAGTCTCCCCTTATTCAACCCCTCTCTTGCTGAAGAACTTCTTCCTAATATCCCATTTAAATCTACCTTTCTACACCTGCAGACAGATGAACTTGCCTTGTTCACACGACATGGAACTGTACTCTGTAAACTCTAGAAATCCAAATGTCCCTCAGCTCTCCCATGGTGTGACAGCACTGAAGGTCACTCACCAGGTGAGCTGCAGGACACCCAACACCGTCACTAACTCAGCTCTGCCTCTATAGATGGCTGTACAAACACAGTGACCTACTGCTCACTGCAGTTGGGATCAGCTCCACATTTTGCAAGAGACCCTTGCTTTTATCAGTTCACTAATAAACTAGTAGCCAGTACTACTAGTAGCCAGTAGCAGTAGTGGCCTCCTACTGCAAACAATCTTCAGAGACAAGTGATGATAGTCTCATGGCAGAGGTTAGCTCACATCTCAATGAGAACTCTGCAGTGACCATGTCACTCCACCACTTATAACATCCTAAGGCTCCAGCCTCTTATTAAAAAGCTGCCCTGCTCCAAAGTGAATGGTACGTGACCGTGGAAACACACTTGAGTGGGCATTCACCACATTGGAGACATCCATTCTCTGCTGTTGCAGTTTCAAAATTACCAGAATTTTCAGGTGTGCAGAAGCTGTGCTTTCACAAAGAACAAAAAGTTACTCTCAGGAGGAACCCTTCCCCCAGTTACCTGTCCTGGGGGAGGTCACACTGTCCTGGGGCACCTGGCCCTGGTTACCTGTCCCAGGAACCTTCCCCAGAAGGGTCTGTCCTGGGAACCTGCTCCTAAAGGGCCTGGATAGATCAGCCTATAAAAAGTGGAGCACGCTCTTTGTTCGTTCTCTTGGGGGCCGTGGCCTCGAATCAAGCACCCCCCTCCCGACCCCATCCTGGGAATGGGCGGTGGGGGATGGGAAATGTGGCTCGGCTGCGATTTGCCGCGGGTCTGAGAGGACCCCGGCACTGGCCACGACTTGCCATGGTCCCGGCCCTGAAGCGGCCCCAGCCCCGGCCGCGACTTGCTGCAGTCCCAGCCCCGACCCACAGCCGGCCCAGACCTGACGCCGCGTGATCCTGGCCGTTGACTGGAGAAGCAAGACTAATACAGATTTGCCATCATGACCCCCACCCCCCCAGAGCAGCCCTTCAGCATTGCGGTAAGCTGGGGTACTCCTCTTCCTCCTGGAGCTGAAACAGGAGAGGGAAAGGAGAGGATCTTTGGAAGACCTCTTGGCCACGTGTAGAGTGTGGGGGGGTGCGGCCCTGCTGACACAGCCATGCAGTCGGTCTCCATCTTGATCCTGCACGTGGCCGGGGCTATGCGGCTACGCCTGATCAGCAGGAAGAAAGACTGTTTGTCATTTCTGCCGTTGAGAAAGACTGGGGGTCCTTAAGTTTTGGGGCAGAGCTCCTTCGTGCTTAGCTGAAGAAAGCAGAAGGACTTGAGAATCCTTAAACCTTGGATCTGAAAGATAGAGACTGGGTTCTTTGTTTGAAATGCAAGTCGGCTGCACCAAGGGATGCAGGTGTGGGCACTGAGCAGTCAGGCCATCCCTAGAGCATTGAACTGGAGAAGCTATGCTGAAGAATTTGAGAATTCACCCGTCTGCAAGCAGTTTGGGTCTCGCTGTATGGCAGATGGAGTGACGCATGAATAACAGAGAGGGTGGTGGTACTGGTCTCTACTTGACTGACATGCTCTTTCTCCCAGGTCTCTAAAGTGAAAGAACAACCAAGGCCCAAACGATAGTGACCTCCCATTGTATTTTTCTCAGACTGTGTGATGGCATTTGTGACACAGTTTCTAGTTTGTGCACTAACTTGCTTAACCTTTTCTTCCTTTCTGTATACTGTATACTGAGTTCATAAACCTTTTTGCAGTTTTCCCTAAGCTATCCATTGTCTGGCAAATTTATCCGAGATGTCATCGAGACCTCACTGCTTTGCTTTCTTTTCCTTTATCTTAAATTGTGATCTTGAACCCACCACATTTGCTCTGCCAGCTGTGCAGGCAAGCCCTCCTCATCTGGTTTTGTCCCTCATTTCCACTCTATCTTCAGACCTGCTTGGGTAGTTCTGTGTTACACAGGCTGAGGGGGGAGGATGGATGAGTCAAAGCAGATGAGCAAGCCAGGAGAGGAGCCCTGTGAGGCTGCCACTGCACTGCAGGCACCGTGACTCATTTATGGCAAACTGAGAGCGACTCAAGTGTAACCCACCTTTTACACTGCCTCCAGCTCCCATGAGACTTCCTACACAGGCCATTGTGTGGTAGGCACATCCCACTCCCCAGCTGGAGGTCACATACAAATATAACTTTATTGTGTTGGGATATATTTCCTCTGCTTTATTTCTATTGCTGCCATAAGATGAGCTTGTAGCCTGTAAAAGATGAGCAGGAAATAACCTGCTGCTTGAAGGTGAGATACATCAGTCACTGCATTTATGATTCTGCACCTCTGGACTATGGCAGAAATAAGAGCATTTCCTGGTGTAGGCATCTTTGCTTGCAGCAATTATTCCTGTCTAACCATGATTAAGAAACAAGATAGTTGTGCTGGATTACATCTGTGATTTCAGCTTGTGAAAGTGTCAGGGAAAGCTTTAAATCTTGAGTATTAAAGATCCCTAGTTACCTCTGCCTGACCAAACTGACTTCTGATGGGAATCGCTGAGATATATCTGAATACCACTGCAGCATCTCACAGAGGCTTAGCTGTAATTGTTTAACCCAGGAAAGCCTGTATGTACAGACCTTACCTCCTCCTGCCCAAGGGTGCCAAGGGCTTTGCTTGGATACCAGCACTGTCTATGCTAAAACAAACCAACCAACCAAATACCCCCCAAACTCTCTACCCATCAGTGGCTGACACAAGCTAATGCAAGCGTGAAGCTGTTGCCAACAGCCACATTTTTGAGCGAGGGCACTGATCCAGCACAGGTTAGCTCTTTACACCCCATTCTAGCTGCCACAGGCAGACCAGAGCCAGAAGGTTCCTGCAGCCCCTGTGCTGAGTGGAAATGCTGTAACTCCACAGGACGCTATAGGAAATGAAGCAGATACAAAATCCCCAGAGCTGTAAGCTGCAGATATATGTAACCAACCCAACTGACTCATGTCTCTACTGCCATTCCTTCACACTCCATTAAAGGACGACAGCTTCTGGAGATAAAATTGCCTCAGAGCATTCATCTGAAACTTCATCTGCCTCTGGCTCACTTCAACGCTTTAGTTAGTGCAGCAAGCTAAAATAATCACAACCCCTAAGAGACAACATGATCCTCCAGGTCTGTACAAAATGCAGAAAGTGCTCAGCCATCAGCTTCTCTGGTTAAGAAGCTGATATCATCAGGATCCATCAAAGTCAACAGGGTAGTTAATTAACTGGTTACTTTGTTAAAAGATGGAGAAGACTCCTGAGAAGGAATGTGCTCTAGTATCTTCACAGCACACAGGCTCTGACGGTACTTACAGGAGAGTGACTTGGTCTAGGTGATCCTGCTGTTGCAGGGGGATTGGACTAGACCGTATTTCGAGGTCCCTTCCAGTCCGTAATGATTCTATGAAATTTTTCAGAACAGCAACAGGACTACTCTGCGTTGCTTAGAGGTCCTTACATATGACAGCAATAAAGCGGAGACCTTCTCTGCTGGTGGCCAGAGAGGAAAACTGGAGTATGGGATTTTTCGTAAGAGAAAGAGTGGCTGTGGGCTCAGGATCTAACCAGTGCCGGCAGTCATGCCACAACCCTCACACTGCTGGCAGCAATCCAAGGCAAGGGGAGGCTCATCATTTCGGGTGGAAGCAATAGGTGATCTTATCAGAGACCAGATATTTTTAAGTCAGGCTCTGCCCCGCCGGCCCATGAAAGGCAGCATGAGCCAAAAAGTTGTGTTGGTGGAGGCTGAGCAGAGGTTGGGTCTGGTGCTCCCTGATTGGGAAATTCGCATGTGGAGGAACTGGCTTTCTCTGCTGAGCTATGCTAAGCTCAGCATCTTCCAAGATGTTATTGGTATTTTCAACTTCTTTTAAATTAAATTACCAAATTGCTGAATCCTTCTCAGGTCATTAAAAGTGAAGAAATCAAAATAAACTTTAAGGTTTTTTTGGTGGGCTAAAGTATGGAGGCTTATGACACTCCTGATGGCAAGGGGGAAAGGATAAATGAGCTCATAAGGCAAGCTGCTCTCAGATGGCTATTTCCAAATTAAGAGTGACAGGACATGCTTCAAGTGGGTCTGTAAGTCCTTATCAGCCAGACTCTCCAGGTCAAACAAGATAACCAGCCACTAATTGTGTCTGGCACCAGGCACCTGGCAGCTACAGGATGTTTCACAGCAAAAAGCTATTTCTGCTGGCGCACACACTTTCAACAAGTATATTCTCCTCATTTCAGGCTGATTTATGTCAGACTTTCTATGATGAACCTCATGCCATTGCTTTTCTGGTAATGGCATTCTGCTCTGCATCCTAGTGAAGATTCATTATTCCCCTGCTGGCTTCAGCTCTGCAGGGAACCAACTGATCTCCAAAGGAAGGAAGGAGTTGAGAATCCAGCAGGACGTGAATACAGGATTCGCCCCTCATTTCTGGCGATACTGGAGTGACACCTGGATGTGCATTCCATTGAGGATAAGAAGGTAATCTCTGAAGGAGCAGACAGTTACCTTTGCCAGGCTCCAACTTTACAGACCCAGCTCTGGAGGTTATTCCCTCATCACACAGAAGAAAGGATAAGCATGAGTGCATTTGGCCAGGCCTCCTACATGGTACATTCTGGTGCTACATGAAGAAGACATGTTGACTGGATTATGAAATGGAGATTGTGGCAGCTTTTTAGATTTCTGAGAAGCAAATGGGGAAAAGGCCAAAGCATTGATATATGAAGAGCCAGATGAGTGCACTAAGAAGTTGAGACAATATTTATTAACACAGCAGAAAGCAAAGAGCTCAATCGCAAAGAAGGATCTAAACGGAAGGCAGCGATAACCTTCAGGTCAGAGGCTTGCAGCACAGAGGATCCTCTGTGTGAGCAACCTCTCAGGGCTGCCGGGTCTGATGTCCCAGCTGTGTAGGATTTTCAACAAACACTCTTGAGAATAAAAGGGGGAGCCGACAGCTGTGAATGTATAGGAAAAGCTTGGGAATGATGACAAAGAAGTAACAGTTGTAGAGACATCTGCAGTGTGTCGAAGATGTTAATTTTTAGCAGATTGGGAAGAAAAGAAATTATAAAAGTTAAGCTAATCAGCTGGAAAAGGGTAGATTTGTTGGCCATGATTCAGGAAAAGCAGACACTGCCCATAAATACTTCCATTTTGGGGAGCTATATATGTGGTGCCGAACTTTTCAACCCCCACACATACAAACCAAACTGTTAAACAACAGTTACAGACACTTCAGGATCAGTAACTCAATATAATGGAAACTTTTGCTTAAAAATATTTTAGAGAGCTGGGGAAGGAACTTTACACATGGTTGATCGTGATTTCCAGTAAACTTGGACAGTCAGAGCTACAAAAAATGTACCACTATTTTGAAAGAATAAAGCTGATAGCCCAGGTAATTATAAGCCTATCCATCCCAGCCTGTTTTGCAACGCAATAATAAAACAGATAATTAGGAACACAAGTAATCAAGAATTAAAAATGGGGAGTGGAATTTGGCAAGTCAGCATGGATTAGAGTAGAATAGATTTACTATTTTGGTATTTCCAGTGACCGTAAAGAGCAATGCTGCTGTAGTAAGTTACTGTCTGCTCTGATCTCAGAAAAGCATTGTATTTGGAATTACATGAGGTATTTGACAAGGCAGGAAGGGCAATTCCAGTTCCAAATAGGACCCTTGAGCAGAGCTGGATCCAGTACAGTGAGAGGTCTCCTTCCACGTACATGGAAATGCTGCCTAACAGCTCTGGGTTTAGCGTGGTACTCCGGGAATCCATTACAAGTTTTCCACTACTCAGGTTTTTTTACCTATGCCAAGCAAAAATCCCTGGAATTCATCACTTTAGAGTTTACTGGTTACCAAGATAAAGAGGATTAATAAAATTAACAGGCAGTGTTCTGAGACAGAACTGCTGGAATTCGTTTTGCAAGGAAACAACAGACATTTGAGTGCAGCCAAGGTGAGGCACAGGTTTGGAGGCCAAAATAAACAGGACAGGTGGTATTAACAGGACAGGGACAAATCTGCCTTGTAAAGAGATGAATGTGAAAAGGAAATGAGGTCCCTGCTCATGGTCAGCTCAATGCAAATTTGTTGCTGCCATTTGTTGGGGCTAAGACAATTCTCATGAGCAGGATCTTGAACTGAGAAAGCAGGTCTGAGGCTGCTATGGTACCTCAGTCCACGCTGATGTTGACATGAAAGAAGGAAGCTGGATACCTGGAAATACATAGAGCCATGTGCCTTATGAAAGAACTAGAGGGAATGCTTTTACCATTGGATGCTCTTGGAGAGTAACCTGTTCAGTTTATCCTAGGAGAGTCTGAAGAAGAACTTGATTATGTTCTGCGAGTACATTCTGAAGAAACAAGACACTGGTGACAGGACAATCCTGGTGGCAGATGTTCTGAAGGCTGAAAGCTGAAACCAGGCAATTTTGGACAAATGAGAAGATGTCCGTGTTTGCCTTTCCACAGTCAAGCAGATCAGCAGGATCAAACACACCCCAGCCAGGAGGCAAATCTCTGCAGATAATGTCGAGGCAAAATCTGAGGCAAACTTTGCTCTGGTGGCAGAGAGCAGAAATAGGAGCCACTCCAGGCAGTCAAAGGGAAATCTGTGCCTGAAAAGATGAAATTGCAATGTGAAAGCACTGCAGGAGTATCCAAGGGTACGAAGACAGAATAATGAACCCAGACTGACATGCCTGGCACTTACCTCGTCATTACTTACTGTCTCTAGTCACTGATTGTAGTCCTTCATGCCTTAAACACAGCAAATCATTCAGTGGAAGGAAGAGTCAGCAGAACTCCATGAATGCAGCTAACTGACTGAGACATTTCCTCTCCTTTCACACTGGGGCACCAGAGTTTCACTGCCTGCCTAAGCAAGGTAAACCTCTGCTGTGCAGACAGTGGAAATGTGAAAACTTGATTCTTAAAATGAGAGAAGAAGGAAGAAAGCAGAGAGAAACTAGCTACTGCTTTGTACCCCCTGAGACTTCAAGCTCTTTCAGATATGATTTAATCACTCAAGAATGCTGTTTGGTGCCTTTGTTCAAGATGTCACACATCTAAGAGAAGCAAGTACCACTTCAGAGCCCCTGTTACATTAATTGATAGGATAAAGGGAGGCAAGAAAAAGCTGCTTGTTATGGTCCCAAACAGTCCTAACAGTGCCTGAAAGCACTTGCTTCCCACAGTAATCCCTGCTTGCCCCACAAACTCCAGGACTTACTGGTGGCTTTCAGTAAGAGGTAACCAACTGCAAGAGACTGATTATAGCAGGACCTGTTGCTAATGACTTGACTAACCTGCTGCTGTTGTGTTACTGCACTCAGTAATACCCACTCTCCTCTGGCAGCACCTGCACAACTGCTGTCCCAGTCCCCCTTGACTCAAAACCCTAAATACTCCTCAGTGGTACCAGCTCCAGTCAGGCCTTGGGGTGAGGATCCCTGCCTCACACCGTAATAAAGAGTGACGAGCACGAGGGCTGAGCAAATGTGCCAACCACCACCTTGGCCAACAAGCCCCCACGGGAGGTGCTGAGGGTCACCCCCCCCNCCCCCCCCGAGCTCTGAGAACAGACAGTAGGTGTCTGAACACAAAGTCTTCCAGACAAGGTATCAGGAGGATGGAGCCAGGCTCTGCTCAGTAGTGTCCAACGACAGGACAAGGGGTAATGTGTAAAAGCTGGAGCAGAGGAGGTTCCACAAAACATGAGAAAAAACTTCTTTACTGTGAGGGTGACAGAGCCCTGGAAGAGGCTGCCCAGAGAGGTTGTAAAGTCTCCTGCCCTGGAGACATTCAGAACTCACCTGGACACAGCCCTGTGTGACCTTATCTGAGTGATCCTGCTATGGCAGGGGGGGTTAGACTGGATGATCTTCCAACCCCTAACGTTCTGTGACTCTGTGATAAACATTTTGAGAAGCCTGTTGCTCAAATCTACCCGGCAGGTACAGCCCTGCCACTGTCCTTTGAAGGACTGCAGCCTTTCCCAGCCACCTCCTGCAGATCCTCTAAAGTCCAGTCATTCAGCCTCTCCAAAATAACTGCTGCCAGGAGTCTTTGAAACACTGGCACCACTTGGCCACCACTTCTCTCCCACTAGGCACCTTACCACCAAGCAGGGGTGACTACCACTCTCCATTTCATTCTGAAATTTTAAAAAAGCAGCTTCTAAAAACAGTGTTGAAAGCACTTTGCTGTTCTCATGTTTGCTCACAAGAAGACTTGAAATTCCCTCTTTTTATTCCCAAGAACAAAGAATCTCAGGCTTTCTGGCATCTAGAGCCACCACAGCAAATAAATTAACTGCTAAGAAGCCACATGGAAATGACAGATTTTAACCTGAATATTGTGCACTATTTAATATGTTCTGGGGCCACTTGCAGCCCTAAAAGTGAACCATGTCATGGGCTGCATCGAAAGAAGTGTCCCCAGCAGGTTGAGGAAGGTGATTCTCCTGCTCTACTGTGCCACAGGTCCTACAGGAAAGCTGGAGAAAGGTTTTTTTACAAGGGCCTGTAGTGATAGGACAAGGGGAAATGGCCTGAAACTAAAAGAGGAGAAATTTAGACTGGACATTAGGAAGAAGTTCTTTACCATGAGGGTGCTGAGGTACTGGAACAGGTTGCCCAAGAAGACTACGGATTCCCCATCCCTGCAAGTGTTCAAGGCCAGGCTGGATGGGGCTCTAGGCAACCTGGTCTGGTGAGAGGTGTTGCTGCCCATGTCAGGGCTGTTGGAACTAGATGATCTTTGAAGTCCTTTTCAGCCTAACCCACTCTGTGATTCTATGATTCTGTATAGAATGAACAGGACTAGCAATGAAAGTCTGGCTGAGTCACAAAGATAATCCACTTGGGCAAAGTAATTGGTGTGTACCTGGTGCATCCCATGAAACTCAACAAAAATATCTGCAGTATCAGCAGCCAAAAGAATGTGATGGAAACAGAGTGAAAATGCCAATGGTTATAATTTCTATTCCTTAATGTAAAATTAACCTACATCTCAAATTATCCAGTACAAACGTGGGTACTCAGACACCCTTCAGAGTTATTGGGAAGTGACATATTCCTTATTGCAATGCAGCACTGCATGGGGACAGCAGAGCACTGTTCTGTACATTGAGTAGCTACTTACAAACCCACAACAAGGGGCTTTAAAAGTTGATGTTGTTATCTCCTGTCACTTTGTACTCACTTTATGGGAGCACAGGGATACACAGTGGTGGAGGAGTAGCTGCAGCCTACAGGTGCAGTTCAGCATTTCGAGACTGCTTTTAAAAACTTCTTTGTGGGTGTTCACCAAAGGATTCTTTTTTCGTATTTTCTTCACTGGTAGTGAAACAACCAACTTTTACTCATATGGACACAGCCCCTCATAAAGCAGATAAAAAAAATCTACTTGTCCTAAGAAGTTGCAAAGCACTAAGTTAGCCAAAAATAAATGTTTTTGTTCCAAATGTGTCATCAGACTCCCTCCACTCAAAGCTGCAGGATTTAAGGGCCCAAAACATAAGCCAAACACACAAGGAGAGACATTTTCAGAGTGGAAACAAAACCAGGTAAGTGCTTAAGAGGCATTTACATCCATGCTCCCAGGGCTGGAGGGGACAGTCACTGGGGGCTGGGTTCACATGTTGTTAATGGAAAAACTGGAGTCCCTGCCAGAACTTCCTTAGGACATGGGTGTGAGCAGGACTGAGGGCTCTTGTTCTGGCCTCCAGGTTTCTATTATGAGAATTATTACTAACAGGGTCTATTTGCAGGAGGCTGTGGGCACTGGAGCCAGACAACACCATGCTAGGCACAGAGAAGGTCTTTCTCCTTGGGGGGATCTAAGTGCTGCTAGCCCCCAGAGCTATCTGGCAGCAGATCCAAATCCTTTCCACACCTCGTTTTGACTGGAAGCTTGTCAGTGGCTGACACAAATTTTCTTGGCAGCTTTTGTCCAGGTCCTGCATGGACCAAGTTTCCTTCTTACAGGAGGGACAGGTCAGGAAGCTGCCACTGAGTGTGGGATGTCTCAAGGTCTGCACTGCAACGTCACCAGTGCAGTGGCTGGCAGGAGGGCCCATGAGCCTGCTGAGGTGGGGATGTGCTCAGTTAGGAGGGGAGCTCCCCACAGTGTGCCACAGATGCTGCCCAGGAAGTCACCAGTGTGGCATCTGTCTGGAAGCCCCAGAGAAGCCCAGATGAGCCTTTTTATGCCCAGTACAAAAGTTTTTCACTCTATCACTTGGAGAAGGGTTTCCTTACCAGAGGTGCTGCCCATTTCTATGGCCCTGTGAGCTGTTGCAGCCCGGCGCCATGGGAGCAGGACCTTCTCTCTCAAGTGCCTACAACGTTAGCACCTTCATCAGCTTAAACACAGAAAGCTTAAAGGTGTGTGATTATAAACTGAGTTTTAAAAACCTATTTCCTGCTTTTGTTTCACTTACAAGACAGGAAAGTTCTGGATCTGCCTGCAGGACAAGTGCTGTTTACAGCATGAAAAGCCCCGTGATGTCGCTATTAGAAAAGTATCTGCACATGCTGCTCTGACTGTGCTCTGAACTCCCATGGATGCACACAGAGATGCCCTGGCTGTGCTCTGAACAACCCTGAGTGTACCCTGAGCTGCCCTGACTGTGCTTTGAACACTCCTGGGTGCACCCTGAGTTGCTCTGTGCTCCAGGATGTGCATCTGGGCATGACCTGGCACAGCATCTACTCCAGCTGCCCCATAACAGCTCTCCCCCTCTGCTGCTTCGCTGCCCTCTCAGCTTAGTGCAGGATACAGGGCAGTGGCATGCCTCTGTTATCTCTGATGGTGCCTCAAACCCCTGGCTTTACCTGAACCCATCTTAAAACTTTTGAAAGTGCTCACCCAAGACCATGCTCCCAGGTATATCCTGAGGCAGCTTTGGGACACACACAACTCATGCCCAGCTGCCAACAAGCCAACCTATGCTAGCCATCTCCACTCAGTGGCTGAAGGCTTTTTTTACGTGTCTGGATAAATTATCCAAGAGGAACCTTCAATGTTTAACAGAAGAGAAGAAAAGCAGAGAAGGTTCAAAAGTATAAAGAAAAGCAACGCTCTCTCACACAGCTGCAGAGACTAACCAGATACAGCCTATTCTCTCCATTGTGCCTGTCTCATAACAAGGTTTGCTAAGTCTAAGTGGAAAGAAGGAGTTACAGAATTACAGAGTGTGACTGAGGCTGGAAAAGCCCTCTGAGCTCATCCAGCCCAGCCCATGACCTAACATCACCACACTGGCCAGACCAGGGCACTAAGGGCCACAGCCAGGCTGTCATTCAACACCTCCAGAAATGGGGACTCCACCACTGCCCTGGACTGTCCATTCCAGTGTCTGATCAGCCTTTCCATGAGGAAGGGCTTCCTAACATCCAACCTAACCCTCCCCTGGTGCAGCTTCAGGCCCTGACCTCTTGCCCTGGCCGTGGTTGCCTGCGAGAAGAATCCAACCCCCACCTGACCACAACCTCCCTTCAGGAAGTTGTAGAGAATGAGAAGGTCCCCACTGAGCCTCCTCGAGGCAAACAACTGCCTCCAGTACTTGAAGTGAGCCCTCACTAGTGCTCAGTGTAGGAGAGAATGATGTGCCTAGTCCTGCTGGCCATACTATTGCTGATACAAGTCAAGATGCCATTACACCCTGTCCCAATCCCCAGCACCACACAGAGATTAATGACATTACTTTAAACATACTCCAGGATCACAGACAGAAGCTTCTCCACACAGTTAGTAGATGCAGGAGGTTAGTTGTACTGCACTGCACTGGACTGTGGGAAACCCAGGCACAGGGAGGTTAAAGGCCTTGTCCAAGACTATAAAGCCAAATGAGTCACAGAGCTGGAATTAGAAATCATCTTTTCCTGGCTCTGAAGCTACGCAATACCTGCAGTACCAACAGGGAACACCTTCTATCAAGTAGCAAACAGGACTCTAGAGCTTGGAATGCTTTTAAATAACCTGCTGGGTCTTTCTTCTGCTAATCAGCCATGGCAAACAGGATGCAATGGTTGTAGAACAGTTTTAACACTTTGGATCAGCTGAGTTTAACATCCAGCTTCTGGGACAGATGTTCAAATGCGGTTCCCATGTCAGGATCAAGGAATAGCTGAAGAGCCCAGCTGTCAGGAGCCCGTGGCTGGCTCTGTGTGGCTCTCATGGCTCTCAACGTCCAGCTGAGCAGGCTGCTTTTCCAGATGCCAGGAAAGTGGCTCCCTGGTGCAGCTTATCCCCACATAGCTTCAGCTCCTTTGACCCAACTGGCAGATACATACATCTTGAAGGTGGTCTTTGCCCCCTGAAGTTACAAACCTGGAATTAACAAATTAACGGAGATCAGAATTTTTCTCCCTGGCAGCACAGAGGTGCTGCAGTCAATCTCTGTGTTAAATTGCCACCCAGTGCCAGAGTGTGGGATGCCAGAATAAACCAGCTCTTCTCAGACTGTACAACAAAATCCAGCACCACTTGATCAAACAATCACAAACAAACTAAACACCAGCACAGCTTCTGGTAGCTGTAACTGCTGAAACATTTTTTCACTCTGAGTAAATAAACTTGAGCTTTCCAAGGGTAATGGCTACCAACACTTCAGTCACAGAATCATTGACCGGTTCAGGTTGGAAGGGACCTCAGAGATCACCCAGCCCCAACCCCTGGCCATGGGCAGCAACCTCTTTAACTAGACCAGGTTGACCAGAGCCCCATCCAACCTGGCCTTGAACACTTCCAGGGATGAAGCAGCCACAACCTACTTGGGCAACCTGTTCCAGTGCCTCAGCATCCTCACAGGGAGGAATTTCTAATCTAAATCTCCCCTTTTCCAGTTAAAACCATTACCCCTTATTTCTCTTGCTACAAGCTCTTGTAAAACACCCCATCCCAGCTTTCTTGTAGGCCCCTCTCAGATACTGGAAGGTGACAGTAAGGTGTACACAGAGCCTTCTCTCCACCAGGCTGAACAACCTCAACTCTCAGCCTTCCCTCATAGGAGAGGTGCTCCAGCTCTTAAGAAGTTTTTATAGGACTTTGCAAACTTATTATTACACATAAATTTAATTATGTGGACAGTAACATCAGTTTTTGGAGAATTATTACTCTAAAACAACTGCAGAGAAGCCTTTTAATGAAGACTTCTTTCCTGTTTCTGCAGAAGTATGCTAATCAACAGAGTTGTATCTGTCCAAAATCAGCAGGGGAGAAACCTTTATTGTGATCCTTGGGATAACACATAACCACAAAGAAAATACTTGAGTTTAAAAGCTACACCAAATTAGAACGTTACCTAAGCTTCAGATGAGCATCAGGCAAGACAAACCTCTCACCATTGGTCCAAACTGGGCAGCAGACCATGGAGCTACAAGCACTATTCCTGTCATGGACTGAGAAAGAAAGAAATGGGGAAGAAAGGTGTTTCCTCACGGCTGCACGTGTAAAGGGGAAAGAGCTAAATCCTCCCTTTCTGTAACAAGTCCCATAATTTTCTACAGATGCAGGCTAAGAGCTCTTAGTGGGAATGTTGTGCCATGTGGAAGGAATTGCATTCATTTGGAAGAGATGAGATGGTATTAAAAGCCTCAAGGAGATGTCCTTCATGGACAGTTCCTTCCAGCACAGATTATCCAATATGGTTTAGTTTGATGATTCACAGCTAAAAGCTTGCTGGCTCTCTCCTTCTGTTTTGCTTTTGTGTTCTGGCACAGCAACACCCGAACAGCTGGTGAATCCTGTGCTAAGGTGCACACTGGGACTGCCTGTTTGCAGTCTGTGACAGTTTCCTCAGATTCACCAGCTGCTCCCCAGAGTCTAAATTCAAATTATATTTTCAGCACAGGTTGCAAAGTCAGCAAGAACAGCCACACTGCCTTCCCAGTCAAGCTGGTGGAAACTCTGCCATCAACTTCCACAGGTTGGCCTGGTTCCCTGCTAGGGAATACGTTGACAGCAGAACTGACAGAAGGGTTGAACAAGGGTCAAGAAACAGAGATCCTCTAAAGAGGCATTGCCAAGTGAAGCAGGCTCATAGACACATAGAATCATTCAGGTTAGAAAAGACCCCCAAGATCACCAAGTCCAACTACCAAGCCAACTGTCCCAAAGCCACTGCTAAACCATATCCCTGAGCTCCAGACTGATAGAGCAGTCCTTCAGTGACTGTAATCCTGCTCATCTCATGTTTTACTACTGGCTACCAGTTCAACAACTGCCACCTCTTCCCTACCACATAAAGTTAAAAAAAATAGAGGTCATGTAAGACCTGTTACACATCCATGACACAAGTGGTGGTCTCTCAGTGGGGAACAGACCCAGTGACCATCTGTAAAAATGACCTCCAAGCCAAGCAACACTTCATGGCCACTCAAAACTGATAGTTTAGACATGTTGGTCTTTCTTGACTATTTCTCATTCCTGAGAAAAGTCTTCGGGATGACAGTGGTCATCTTCTCCACATAGATCTGGTTAGCGCGAAGGACACCCAAGACTCACGATTGAGTTTTAGGTAGGTAAGTTTTACTGCCGGCAAGATGTGCAGGGGCTATCGCCACAAAGCTTCACACACCGCCTGTCATTGCTTACAGGCATTTATACTCTTTTTGCCTTACGTGACTACACAGCTGCATTACTTCTCAAAAATCCAAAGGTTATACATCTGGCTGGGGTCATAGAACATCTTATCTTCTTCCTCTCTTTAATGATCCTGTTCTTCTCTCCATCATTCTTGTCCTTCCTTGTCCAACTTTAGATGATTTGCATCTTCCTCAGATATCAGTGTTCCACCAGCTTGCTCTCTTCTTAACATCTGACAACATCAACTACTACTAAGCTACTGTGTACAACAGGCCCCATCAGATCCAAGAGAAATCTGATCTGTGCTTCTCCGGGATCTCCTCTCATCAACCCTGTCCCCGAGCAGCACATGAGCATGAGCTGTTTGCTCTCAGCAACTCCTTATGATTTGTCCATAAATACGTACTTATTGTTGCATATTTATCCATTCAGAGTTTATTTCACCCTCCAATCCTTCAGCTCCAGCAATACTGCATGTTCTCGGTGGGCACTAACTTGCCTTTTCAAGAAATCATTTGTTTGCGGGGGAAAAAAAAGGTAAAAATCCTAACTGTAGAGTTTATTCTCCCACTACATCAAATCATTCTATTTCCTTCATTACAATTAAAAATAGTTTCTACTGGTACAAGAGATGCAGCTAACAGACTGTTAACAGGCCAGTACTACAGTCATAACCCCTGTGTGAGTCCCTTAGAAATTAATGGTACCTCAACAGATCTTGGAGGGCTGGAGGAACCTCCCACCCTTCCTCCTCCGGGAGGCAGGTGCTTTTCTCCAGGAGAAAAAGGCGAGTGCTCACTCCCAAGCTGAAATGCAGGGGCATTTCCCTCTAAACTCCCTCTAAACCGGCCACAAACCTCCTCTCAAAGTCCCCCTAAACCGTCAATCTCTGTCTCGGAAGAACACCCAGGCCTCACAGCTTTTACCACTCAGCATCCCTGAGCAGCAGAAAACGCCACCTGGAGTGGGGGTTTCTGCCCCCCTCACAGCCTAATACATAACAGGTAGTATTTTGGGAACAAAGGGAAAGGAAAGGCGATGCCAAAATCTTTTCTCCTAATCCAGGACACTCACTTTCTCAGGTGGGGTTGTGTCCCTGCTCAGCCACATCGAAGGGGTGAAGTCAAAAGCATCCAAGGACCCCCTCAAGCGCTCAGGAGCTTGAAACAGCTCAACTGCAACTGAGCTGGTTACCTCAAACATGGGGATTTTTTTATATCCAGACAATAAATAGAGAGTAAACCAGTGAAGGTACACAGCAAAGCAGACAGAACACGCACGCAGTGCTCTTTGCCACGCTGTTTTCTCAGATGCACAGTCAGTTCATACCCAGCACAGGAAGCTCATCAGGAACGGCCCTCTCAACTTGCGGCAAACTCAATTGGATACTTCAGATCATCGTGTTACAAAAATTGCTCTTGACTGACTTGCAGGACAAGGAGAAGACAGGAATGTTGTGCTCAGCTGCATTAGGTCTATTTGTTCTGCCCTGCCCAGCATCCACAGCACAGCAGCCGCCCCTCCTGGCACTCTGGTGCACAGTGGAGCTCCCTTTAAACAGTCACACCGCTCTCACCTAGCTCAGGCAGCTCCTGCAGATAACAAACACTATGATGTAAACCAACCGTGATAAAAAGCAAATAGTAATTAAAAAGACTGAAGAGCATATGGTCTGCAGCAGAGGCTGGGAAGCTCACACTGACTGCAGTTTGCTGTTAAACGTGGATTTGTAGCAATTAGATCTCTTGTAATAAACCTTCTTGCACACAGGACTTCCCTGAGACCTTTTCACAGTATCACAGTATCACAGTATTATCAAGGTTGGAAGAGACCTCATAGATCATCAAGTCCAACCTGTCACCACAGAGCTCAAGGCTAGACCATGGCACCAAGTGCCACGTCCAATCGTGCCTTGAACAGCTCCAGAGTTGGCGACTCCACCACCTCCCTGGGCAGGCCATTCCAGTGGCCAACGACTCTCTCGGTGAAGAACTTTCTCCTCACCTCAAGCCTAAATTTCCCCTGGCGCAGCTTGAGGCTGTGTCCTCTTGTTCTGGTGCTAACATCTTGTTCTGGTGCTTTTCTAACATCCTTACTGATTGTTAAAACTTGTCGTGAAGGTTGATTCCAACATCACTACCAGTGCAGCTTATGTTATGGGACAGGGCATTTGCACTTGCCTAAGAGCCACACGGACTGCGACTCTATAAAGAACATGATCTGTGCATGAGTCTCACTGGGATTTTGTACCTTAGCCCAGAGGCTTCCTGCCCGTGACCGTAGAGTTTCCAAATATGTTAGCACCATTTAAACTAACATTCCCAAACCAGTTTCATTTTTGCCCCCTCTGGATGTTCACGTGGCTCTTGGTCATTTGCAAAAGCCATACAGGTAAGAAGCTTTAGGTAATTACTCCCCCAATATTAACAAGAGGACCCCAAGTCACAGGACCTGAGATCCACAAAGCATCCAGACACTCCTACACAGAGGAGTTACCAGTAGTATGGTGATATGGCTGTTGTACAGCTGCAGACCAAAGGTTTTCAGAGTCACAAAAGGTCTGAGCTTCACTGTTCTGGTGTGTCTTTCTTTTTTAACCCATTTATGTCTTTTTTGATATAGTTGTCTCAGCTACTCCAACTACAGGAGCACAAATTGTCAACTTATGGAAAGGTTAGGAACATATCTGCAGAAGGACTGCCTTCTCAGGAGGTCCCACCTGGATGTGTCAGAAAAAAAACCAAGCTGGAGGCAAGACAACTCAGCTAAATAGCTACTCATGATGAGACAACAGCTGATCAAAATGCCTCTGCACTTCTATTACTGAGCTACTACTCTTATGGAAGGGTTTTAGTCCGCTCCAAGTGGTAACAGCAACCCCTCATGTCAGGATCCATTTCGGGGTAGTGTGCTGGACTGGCCCATCAGACGGGAGGTGGGAGCCTGGGAGTGATGCAGAGGTGGAGGCTGATGTCTGGGATGATGAACCAGAACTGCCTAATACCAAGCTGCATATTTTATTAAGAAAAACAACTCCCTGCCTTAGGAATAAAGGCCTTCCTTTCTTCATGTCTATTTAGAGAATGATGGTGAGTATCACAAAAAAACCAACCCTCTGCTAATTGGTTACCCAATTATGGGGAGAAAGGTAAGTGGAAAGTCATTTATCATGGCGTTTAGGTGTATAAATACTTCCCAGACTCTCTTCTCCAGCTTTTCCTTGCACTAGTCTGATGTGTGATACAGCTGTACAGCTCCCTGGTCTTGCCAGCCACCTGGTCACTGAGGGAGCCCAGGACTCCAACCTGCCCTGGGACAGGAGCCAGCTGAGGGCAGAATGAGGAATGGCTTGGCCAAAGCCCACCGTGTTCACAAGGACGGGGAATGACAGGACAAGGGGTCATGGTTTGAAGCTAGAAATGGGTAGATTTAAGGTGGACATTAGGAAAAAGTTATTTACAGGAACAGGCTGCCTAGAGAGGTGGTGGAGGCCCAATCCCTGGAGCCATTCAAGGTGAGGCTGGATGGGGCTCCAGGCAATCTGGTCTGGTGAGAGATGGCCCTGGTTGGTGGAGGGGGGTTGGCCTAGATAACCCCAACACATTCCATGGTTCTGTGAAAAGGAGCACTACAAATAAGATGAACTATTGTAATGCACCAAACGTGTCTGTTTCTCTCCCAGGCAGCTCTGGGTTCATGGTGGGGGCAACCTGCTAGGAAATGCATTGGATAGGCACTAAGAGGCATCTGTCTGTACATCCTGGATGCACTCAAGAGCAGGGCAGGAGTACCTGTGGTTACCTCATACTCTCTAAAGACATTCATGGCAACAACCATAAGGGAAGCAGGAAAACTGCTGTACTGGGAAGCAGGAAACACTGAACCGAGATAACCTCCTCCCCTGTTATCTATGTCTCTGGTTTATTATATTTAATAATATAATACTAATAATTTTGATCCAAAGGAAGAACATCTTAGCGGAAAACAGAATAAAAATCTTTTGCCAACACCAATTTATCAGATCCAATAATACCTTTGACCACCAGCAAGTCAGCAGATCCAACAAGTAAATCCTTTTCTCCCATCAGTTTTGTAATCTTGGCTTTTTCACAAAAAAAACCCAACAAAACCCAAAAAATTACATGAAAACTAGGCTTTTCCCACAGAGAGTTTCCATTTGTCTCTTCAAAAAATAAAAAAATTCTATCATGAAAATCTGCTCAGTTTGTCATTTGGTTTTGGCTTCGTATTTATCTTCACACAGACTGTAAAACAGATTCTTAGGCTAGAGGGAGAAAAATCAGATGGAGAAAAAGGACTGGGAGAGACTCTGAGGAGCTGTTCTGTTAGACCCAACCTGCTGTAGGTGGCATTTGAGGATGGAATCTCACAATCTACATACACAGACTCCCACAGCAAGTAGTGCAGGCTCTATCCTAAATATTTCTTGTTGTATTTTATTGCTGGGACTTCGTGTCCCACCCTCAACAGACACCAAGCTGTTTATGTCTCTCCTTTCTGCACCACTCCTGCATCTGAAGGGCAGAACCCTGAGCCTGCTCCCAGCCACGCTGACCCCAGGGTGAGGGTGGAGACACTGCCCCAGAGGGGTTCAGCAAATGGGCAGACAAGGTTTTTCAGGAGGTAGTTTATAGTGGTTGGGGGTTTTAGGGCAGATGGTTGGACTTTTTGATCTTGAAAATCTTTTCCAACCCAGATGATTCTATGATCCTGTGATTCCATAACACAGAGCCCAGCCTGCCCCAGCTCTACTCTTCTCTCCTGATGTTTTTAAGAGCTCTCATCCCTCCTGAGCATCTCCTGAAGTGCCATTTCCAAACCCAGACATGCTGAGATGAAGGACGCCTTTCCTGCCTGACGCGTCACAGCCCCCTGTGTAAGTTCTGTGCATAACTTCCATGTCCTTCCCCATGCGGTACCTTCCTACCTCAGCCCTCATCACCCATTTTCCATCCACATGTGTGCAGCCAGTGGTCCCTGCCCAGTCATAGCTTACCACCAGGCCCATCAATCTTCAGCTGAAGATACTTCCCCAAGTTACTCTGTGATGAAACAGCACAAATCCTGGAGTCTTAGGACAGAGCTTTGCAATCATGCCACCTTCGTAACCCTTCAGTCAGGAGGTGTGGGCACTTGGGTATGATAAAATTGACCCCCACCAGGGGCTGACAGGAAGGAGACTCTCTACTCCCAGCTCTTGGCATGAGCCACATGCGCCTCTGCCTCTCAGTATGGAACTGTGTCGCCAGGAGCTAATTGCTCACGGTGACTGCCTGCAAACCTTCATGGCTCATAGAATCATCAAGGTTGAAAAAGACCTTCAAGATCAAGTCCAACCACACACCCTACAACCCCTCCTAATCACTAAACCATCTCCTGAAACATGTTTGCCCATTTTTTGAACCTCTCCAGGGCCACAGCAGCCTTCCTTAAGGTAATAATTTTGATTGCTCAGGAGAAGGCAGATGCCAACATGAGAGCATGAATTTTACTGAAGATCTCAAAATTACTCAAGTTTTGCACCAATATGTTCACATGTGTGGAAATTAAGCACCCAAAGCCTCAGTTGACTTAACAAGCCCACCAAAGCCATCAGACAGTTTGGAGTTGCATCTCATCTGCATCAAATTCAAAAAGACTTGGGCTGGTTGGGCCCCCCAGCACTCTCAGAAAAGCATCTGTCAGAAAAAGCATGCTATGAGCTCACCCAGCAACACGGTCACATCAGGGAAAACCCAGCAGACACACCAAAACCATCTGCAGAGATACTGTCTCCTCACCAAAGCTCCAAATGGCTCCACTTGGTCTTCTATCACAGCACCGGGATTTGCTCCCTGGGTTGTAAAAACCTGGCTAAGGCTCTGGTGATGGTAAAAGAAGAGTGGCCAGACTCTTGTAGGTTCAGGTGACCTTTTGCTTGTCTCCCCCTTGCAATTCAAACTGCTCTATCTCCCTTACCAGTGGAGATCAAAGGAGGTTAAGTTACACCTTCTGGGATAGAACTCTGTCTTCTCCTCTGGGTGTGCTGACTGAATTCAGGTGGGGTGGAACATACTGTGGGGGCCACTGCACGTCCAGCATACCAGGGGAAGTGGCAGATTTCCACAGGCACCTTTGATTCCCCAGAGAATAGGCTGCTTCATGCCAGGGAAAGCTCAGCAGAAGCCCCAACACAGTGTGATCTTCAAATCTGTTCAAGAAAACTGCTTGTCTTTACCATTGAGCTTGGGTCTGTGACTGCGGCTTCATGTGAGATGTGTGTACTCCTGGCAGTGGAAATGGCATCTTGATGTTAAGATAGGAGCCCCTGACCTCATCTTTCTTGTATGGCCAAGCACACGACACCATGCTTATGGCAGCCAGTGCTGAGCTGGCTGGAGGAGACGCAGGACTTAGCCCAGCACAGTCTGACAGGCAAAACCTGCTCCATGCGAGGGATTTTGACAGACTCAGGTGACAGAGGGAGCAGTGACAAACCCTGTGCTCCTGGCAGGCACTCGGTGCCACCAAGTTGAGTCTGTCCTCATGTGGGAGTACTGCTTTGACAAACCAAACTGTGGTGAGACCCAACCTCACACACAGCTGCTCACTGTGTAGAAGACAGTGTTCTTCATACCAGCTCAACCAATCAACCACCTCATCAACCGTGAGCACCACTAACAGCTTCTGTTATGGCTTGGCTGTGATGGCAAAGGCCAGGCTGGTGAAGAGGCACATTTACAGAAAGGGCTGCAGAGTCTGGCAGGACCTCCTGTATTGATAGAGCAGCAGAGCAGATAAGGAGCCTCGGCCTCCCTTTAGCTGAGAAGCAGAGAAATTCTGACTCACTCATTTAAAAAATGCAGAGAGGCAAAGGGATTGAAACTGTTGCTGGATTTTTACTGTCCGAGCAATGCTTTGGTAGAGGGATGGCCAGAGGAAAGCTGAAAGGATGAAGACTTTTCCTGACAAAGTTTCCAGAAGTGATGTTGATAATCCATCTCCCTGCTATAGAATCACAGAATGTGTTGGCCTGGAAGGGACAACCAAAGGACATTAGTCAAATCCTCCAACAACAAGCCGGGCCATCACCCACCAGACCAGATTGCCCAGAGCCTCATCCAGCCTGACCTCAAATGGCTCCAGGAATGGGGCCTCCACTACCTCTCCAGGCAGCCTGTTCCAGGAATCCATCACCCTCAGATTAAAGAACTTTAACCCTGATGTCTAATCTAAATCTGCCCTTTTCCAGCTTAAAACCTTGACCCCTCATCCTGTTGTTCCCTGGCCTTGCAGTCTTCCCCAGCCTTCTTATAAAGGAAAGGAACTAGTGCTGCACCTGCTCCACAGCAATCCCTACAAATTCTATGGGATTTGAATTACAAATTTGTTTTGATGTTGCCATCCATCTCTTATTTCCCTATTTATTGGGAAGAAGAAAATAGCCTTTAAGAGCAGGTTCCTCCACGAGCTCCACTGTGGTGCAGTACATATGGTCCTCCCTTTGCTGAGCTGGGGAATCAGCCTGGGACACAGAGGCACCTGAAATGGGCTGGACTTGCACTTGTTGAGGATTTATCTTCCCATCTTCCTGCTCTGCATCCTCTCTTGGTCGCCTGCAGCAACTGCTACCACAGCTGGGAACCCATTGTGCCCAGTCCTGGCTGCTGTCATGAGGAGCAGCTCTACGGCCCCAACACAGGACACTTCCCCAGGGAAGCAAAGGCAGGAGGCGCCAGCACTGGTGTGTAGCTGGGAAGGTCTGTCCCACCTCATCCTGCTGTACTGGCTGCTTCGTGCATGGCCAGCTGTGCTGCCCCTCATGCTGAGCAGGTGAAGGATGGCAGTCAGGGTGTGCTGCGTTGGCCATTTTTCTCCGCAGACTGCTCTGGGGAGCTTTTCTTGCCGTTGTTGCTTTTAGCTAGGAGTTTTAAAGTCTTCATCACCAAAAAATGTTGTGTGCCAAGCCTTCAGTTCTCTATTTTTGGATCCTAGATCTGGGCTCTCGCTGCTAATTTCTAGGTGTGATTTTTTTTTAATAAACATAAACCTGTAATAACAAATGTCCACAGCCCCAAAGGGCAGTGAAGAAGATGAATTGACTGGGAAATGCTGCAGAGGCGAACATCCCAGAACATCTTCCAGCTCATCCGTCAGGCAGTGATGCTGTGAGGGGGAGGCAGGGATTGCCTGGGATGTAAATAAATGCGAGTGAACCCCAGCAAGACCAGCAGGCTGCTAACACTGTTATCATTCCGATTAGTGTGCTCAGAGACTACAGTCCCCTTCATCCTCAAAGTGCCAGAGAATCATTTAGGTTGGAAAAGATCATTGAGTCCAATCATTAACCTAATATTTGGTTACTGTTAACCCTCCATCTTTCCCCAATCTTCCCTTTGCCCTTCTGCCTGGCCCAGTGAGTCCTGGGGTGGTGCAGCACAGGGACTAACAGTGCCAGACAGGAGTGTGTGGACAGGGCTCCCTCAACCACACAGGGCTCTGCACCAAGGCAAGGGCTCCAAAGTGCTCGCTAGGGTGTCGCCAACTGTAACTGAAAGACAGGGAAGGTATAGGATTCTTACATCAAATGCAAACCAAGCAATTATCCAGTTTACTCAAGAATCAGCAGGTGGCCTGAAACATAACAGCATTCAGAGCCTGTTTCATTCCTCCACAAGCAGAACTCCCTGGCCCTGCAGGCTTGGCTCAGCGATTACTGATCACAGTCCTGGCACCCAGCCAGAGCTGCGAGATGCCAACTGGGTCTCCAGTGCTGTTCTTTGGAGAAGACACCCATAAAGCCCACCCTAGAATTCAACGCTCTAATGGGGTTAAAGCAACACTGAAAACTATTCATTCCTTGAAGACAAAGCTGGCAGCCTTGTCCAAACCCCTGAGACACAGCAGGGAAGCCTAACTTCTGTTCCAGGCCATAACGTACCCTGTTCACCACTTACCCTTCGCCTCACAATGCTCAGCACTACCAGGCAAAGTCAAGTTCAGAAATCCTCTTCTGAATAAAGTATTTTCCCGGAGATAATTTAGGGAGTATGAGAGATGCTAAGAAAGCTGTTGTGTGTTCATGAGGAAGAGCCTCTCCACCACAGACCCTGACGAGGATTTCCTCTGGTACACCCCAGCACTTACACCCCCTCCCTGAGGGGAGTGTGGAGCTATCTGCACACCCCCCCTACACAGTCCATACTCTGCACAACATCCTTCCACCTGTTACTTTTTGCCTTTTCCTAGAACTGTTCAGCAATGTCTGCTCTTGTTCCTTCCAGAAACCCCCGAGCTCCTTTACCTCCTGCCTTTGGCACTTCAGTCCAGGCAGAAATAGCAAAGGGAGACCCTGAGCAATCTAGTCCTACATCTGCACCACCATAAATCTGCCCTTCTGAGGGACAGATGGTGCCTCTGGGACAGCCACTGTTATTACAGCCGGACCTCTGGGCCAGGACTAGCAGCTCCTCCCCAACAACCTGTGTGAGTACATGGAGCACAGGCACTGCTGAGCGAGGCTGGTGTGAACAGAAGGGGAGGGGGAGAGGAGATCAAGCTTTGAGCCCTGTGCTACAGCATCATTGCAGCAAGGCAACGCCCGTGGGGGCGGCTGGTGCTCAGTACAGGTCTAGGAGAGATGGCTGCACTTGGCAAAGCTGAATGGTAACGTGACAAAGCACTGCAGGTGGGGCACTTTACAGCTTAGCCTGTTCGTTTCTGCAGTCTTCACCAAAGACTGTGTTTTAAAGACACGAGTCTGATTCCTGAGTGATACCCAAACATGGCGTTGGGTCTTTCATGAAGCAAACGTTCTGCAATGCAGAACAAACGGCTCTTACACCGTGGGTAAGTTCAGTCCATCCTCTGTTTACCCAGATGCTTACTACTTGGGCTGTAGTAAACATCCATCACTGACCATACCTGCAAGTACTTGAGATCTGTCCATCACCTCTGCAGTTTATATACCAGGGTAACATCTGCACAGGGTGGGTGCTCTGGCAAACTCCCATGGCACTGCCTGAAGGCTGGTCTTAAGAAATGAAATCCAATTTATTTGCTAGATGTTATTTTCCTTCATTTATTACCTAGAAGAATAACAGCCCAAATAAAAATCCAGTGCAACCTCTCTGCTTCTCTCTCATCTTTTTCAGTATTAATAGGGTGTCCAGGTGCAGAACGGGCTCTTTCACCAGCATTTCACTGCCAGTATTTGCTGTCAGAGTTATTTAATTTACCACTTCTCCTAACTATCGTGAAGTTCATCCTTCTGTCCAAGTATGAATGATACTGGGGAAGACACTGCAGCTTGCTCCGCCTCATTTCCTCAGCCCAAGATACATTCCGCTCTTAAAGACAGCCCACGTGCTTTTGGTCCCTGCAACCTGGTCAGCAATAAAAACAAGCCAGGAAAATGTCATTCAGCACAGTAACCCCTGGGGTTCCAAACCAAACATGGGGGGTCTCCACGCACATGAGAAGGGAGGGAACTCATGCTGCTGAGAAGCAGCTGTCACCTCCCTGTGTAGACAGGATGGCAGAAGTAACGGTCAAGTCTCAGACTTTATGATCTCAGAGGTCTTTTTCAGCCTCAATAATTCTGCAATCCCAAAATGTTTCCTGAGCAAACATTTGCTCTCAAAACCTTTCAACACTCACAAAAAGATAGAAGCTTTAGTCCCACTCCTCAAGTACCTCCCATAGCTTTAGTCCTTCTGCTCTAGCCACGACAGCTTCCCAGAATTGCCATCTTCTTGACCAGTGGCAGACACACACCTTTTCTCTGCCCCCTTTGTGGACTGGTAGGAGGTGGGGATCAGCAGCATCCCCCCCTTTCCAGGAGTTCTGCCTGTGTATTTCATATACAATGAGAAAAGCCCTGCTCCAGACCAGGATGATCAAGGGGATAGTGTGAGCTATTGTTCCGTGTTCAGCCAAACCCGTGTCTATCCCAGTGTGTTCCACACTCCCCTCTGGGAGAATCCAGCAGCATGCCTGCTCAAAGGGATAGTGGGCTGCATCCCCCACACTATGGGCTTAGGGCAGGCTTGAGCCAGCACACAGCAAATGTCACGGAACAAGATATGGTAGCTCTCTCAAAAGGGAAGCTTTCATTTGACAGAAAGTGGTGAAAAAGTGCTCAAGCGTCCGCTCCTTCCCTCTCTACCTGAGTAGGGCAGGTTGGACATTTGGCTGATGGCTCCAGCTTCAGAATTCAAGCTGTCAGCCAACACTGACCTAGGAGATTTTTCCCATGTGGTCTTTACAGCCATCTTTGTCACATCAAACAGTGACACTGTGATGAATTTAATGGAAAATCACTGTGGCCCCTTACTCTTGTAATTTCAGAACAAAAGCTCTGAAGTCACTCTTGAAGATGCTACCAACAATTTCAATTCCATTTTCCAGTGCCAGCAGCCTCTCCTCATCAGACTTTCCCTCCAGTCCCTTTCCCAGCCTCAATGCTCCACTGGACCCACTCCAGCCCCTCAGTCTTTTGAAGTGGGTGGCCCACAGTTTCCCCCAGTACTTGAGGGGAGGCCTCAGCAGTGCCCAGTACAGGGGGAGATTTACATCCATAGTCCTGCTGGCCACATTATTGCTGATACAAGCCAGGATGCCATTGGCCTTCCGGGCCACCTGGAACAGGCCAGATTGTCAATCCCAAGGTCACATCAAGGCCTTGTCTAGCCACTGTTTAGCTAAATCCCCAAAACAATGCATCATGTTTATCCCCTCGCAGGGGATAAAAAGGGGATTCAGACAGTGGTGTGTGCACCATCACGCTCCACCATCCTACCAACCATGACGAGAAATCAACCAAGAAGACAGCCGGTGACACTGAGAATCTGCAGAGCCGAGGAGCGAGGGGAGCAGCTCATGCTGGACACTGCTGGAGCACAGGGGGGTGAGCTAACACCCTGCTTTCTCTTTTTTTTCCTTTTTCTCTTCTTTGAGCAAGGCATCTGTTAACTTCAGTAAACTTGAGCTTTACGTAGACCTGTGGCGTCAATCTCCTTAACTCAACCCAAGTGAATCCACAAACCTGAATGTCCTTTTCTTTATCTAATCAATCAGATGTGACAAATGGCATGTCTCAATGGATCAGGGACAACCTGAACTGAATAGGCCGAAGAAAGAAACTTCCCTTCTTCCTCTGATATCCCGCTTTCCTGGTTATTTTTCAAACATAACTGTACAAGTGACCCTTGTTTTATTTTATTAAATGTAAACAGAAGTGCAGGTGGGGCTGACTCTTTTCTGTCATGAGGTAGAAGACAAGAGATCTGATCAATGCAGCCACACAGAATGTACAGAAAATGATGCAGTCATAAAGGGTGTCTATGAAGTTAGTTTTTAATTGGCTCCTGTGACTTAAGCAGCAATGATATGCTGACTTCACACTTGTGTGCCATGGCCCTGTGGTGTAAGACGAGGTGCATTAATCAGCCTGGCTCCTGTTGAAAGATGCTTAAAGGTACAGGCACTAGTGCCTGCATCTCTGAGAGCAGGTCTGTGTACAGCGTGATAACATGGATAACTCAAGAATGGAAAACAAATTGAACAGGAGTCAGCAATGGCCCAGGTGGCCCAGAAGGCCAATGGCATCCTGGCTTGGATCAGCAATAGTGTGGCCAGCAGGTGATGTCCAAACCCACAGCACTACATATAACAATAAAATCAAAGGAGTCTCATGTACCTTGCAAATGTCCCACAATGAGTGGACTGTATCTTCTCTTCCTCCTAAAAAAAAAAAAACAAACCACATCTCCTAAAATTAAGGGGGCAATTATAAGCCCCAAATATTTAGGCAACTGCTACCTGCCTCATGCAGCCTCCAACTTTCTCCCTTTTTCTTGCCCTCCAGGCAAAAATGCTGTGCCCATTCGAGCATTTACTGATTGGTTTATGCAGCCTGTGGAAGCCAAGAAGACACACTTCCCATCCATGCTCTGGGGCTTTATGGCAGAACACAGCAATGTGAAGTGAACTTGGTCGCTCCACACCTGCTACCTGCCAACGTGGGCATGCAGGGGGCTGTCAGGCACCACAAGCAATACTCATATCACCCCAGGATTGCTGCTGAGTTCTTCCCAACAATTTCAAGCAAGAAATGAGAGGCACCACAGTTCATAGAATCACCAAGGTTTGAAAAGACCTTCGAGATCATCAAGTCCAACCATCCATCCTACAGATCTCAACCACTAATCAATCTCCTCAAATACCCTGGCTGCCTGTTTGTTGAAACCCTCCAGGGACGGTGCCTTCATCCCCTTCCTGGGCATCCTGTTCCAAGGCCTCCTCACTCTTTCTGGGAAGAAGTTTTTCCTAAGATCCAATCTGAACCTCCCCCAGCACAACTCAACCCCGTTTCCTCTGGTCCTATTGTTAGTCCCTAGAGAGAAGAGGCCAACAACCACCTCACTGCAACCTCAGTAGTTGTAGAGAGCGGTGAGGTCTCCCCTCAGACTCTTCTCCATGCTGAACAGCCTCATCTTTCTCAGCCCCCCTCTACACTGCTCTCCAACAGATCAGTCCCCATTCTGTACTGGTAACTGGGGTTGTTCTTGCCCAGATGCAAGACTCTGCACTTACCCTTGTTATATTTGAATAAATTTCTCCCTGCCCAGCTCTCCAGCCTGTCCAGGTCTTGCTGAATGGCAGCACAGTCTGCGGGGGTGTCGGCGACACCACCCAGCTTTGTGTCATCAGCAAACTTGCTGACAGTGCATGCCAATCCCTCATCCAAGTCATCAATGACTAGACTGAACAGGGCCGGTCCCAGCACCGACCCCTGGGGCACTCCACTAGATACGGGCCTCCTACCAGACTCTGTCCCATTGACCACTACTCTCTGACTTCTACCCTGTAGCCAGTTCCTTGCCTGCTCTCTGCCATGGCCAGCTCTGGGTCTCACAGCCATCAGCTGTGTTGCTGCAATGCAATACAGTCACCAGCACTGCAGGGAGTGGCTGAAGGCAGGTCTCACCAGGCAGGGCTCAGAAGACAGGCACTGAGATCCAGCAGAAGCAGCAGGAACATGGGGGAGCAGCTGGGAGTGGGTGTGCATGAGTGGGACCACACATGAGTGGGACTTTCAGATGTGCTGAGCCTATGCAGAGCTCTCTGCCTTTAAACAATACTGTGGGTGTGAGAACCTCTGCGGATGGAGATGAGGGCAGGACGGAATAGGTGGGGATGAGAGACACTGAATGCAGAGCACAGCCTTGGCTCTGTGAGTTACTGATCCAGGGGTCTTGGGAACAATTAGGAGAGAACCCAGAAGGAAATGCTCTTCTTGTTCACCTTTGTGCAGCAGGTCCAGATCCAAACCCTGCTACACCAGAGAAGACCAAGTCCTGTCTTGTAAAACTCAGGTCAGCTGTGAATAAACAAACTCCCCTGTTTGCAGCAGGTCAGAGGAGAAGCATCCCAGCATCATCAGTGCAGAAGATTAGCAAGAGACTTGATTTAGGAAGAAATTACTCCCTGTGAGTGTGCTGAGGCCCTGGAACAGGTTGCCCAGGGAGGTTGTGGCTGCTCCATCCCTGGAAGTGTTCAAGGCCAGGTTGGATGAGACTCTGGGCAACCTGATCTAGTGAGAGGTGTCGCTGCCCACGCCAGGGCCATTGGAACTATAAGATCTCCGAGATCCCCTCCAATCTAAACCAGTCTATGACATTTCACTATTATTTTTTTCATCCCAGAATGGAAACAGGGCTCACTGCACCCTGGCATCACTGTGCCTAGTGTTCAGCGAGGACTCTCACCTTGGACAGCAGCTGCCTCCCCATCACCCATCTTCACCAGCACAAAAACCACTGGGTGAGTGGACTCCAGCTATTGTCTCTAATTGTTCCCCTAATCACATAAAATCATCCTGGTACAATTTGTCTTTTTACAGAGTAATTTCCTTCCCACCATACACAGCTGGCTGTCTCTCACTGCAACCCAAGGGTCTGCAGCCACTCAAATGCACTGTGGTTGAGGAGGGGCCTAAATGAAATTATTCTAATAAATTAAATCTAATGGAATTAAACAACAAGACTAGATTAAAGTCAGCTGCTTTGAAAATGCTGATTTCAGTTTCACAATAGCCAGGAGAACAAGCACACGACTCGTCCCTCCCCTATGTCCTGACCCAGCCTTTAAGGCTCCTGTGGGAGCTCATCCACTCTGCACCAGGCAAAGGTTAGGTCGTGCTGACTGCCACCAGCTTTTGGAGGAAAAAGGCAGAGCCACAACAAAATGCACCAGGGAGAACAGGGAACCCCATGAAACAAGAGTGCAAGGAGACTGTAAAAACCACAAAGTCTCTTCCCTCTCTTCTTTCCCATAAGCTGCATCACAGGGAGGTTCTTCACAACTGAATGCAGCTAAATGCCAGCAGTTATATGTGTCTGTGTGACAGGAGCCTCAGAGCTGCAGCTGGCCTCAAGCTAAAGGTGTGGTTGACCTTCCCTCTGGCTTTATTGCTACACACAGGCAGGAGACAGAAGCTGAAAACCTGCTGGTGTTCAGTCCTCTGGAGACCTGAAGGAACTGCCCTGCTGTTCCATCCTAGATGTAATTCCTGCATGGTGAGAAATTCTGCCACTTTTAATTTTTTCCTTTGCATCAGTGCAGAGGATGAACGAGATGATCATAGGATCATAGGATGTTAGGGGTTGGAAGGGACCCAAGAGATCATCGAGTCCAACCCCCCTGCCGCAGCAGGACAAAACTATCTAACACAGATCACAGAGGAACGCATCCAGGCAGCCTTGAAAGTCCCCAGAGAAGGAGACTCCACGACCTCCCTGGGGAGCCTGTTCCAGTGCTCTGTGACCCTCACAGCAAAGAAGTTCCCCCTTGTGTTGAGGCGGAACCTCCTCTGCTGCAACTTACACCCATTGCTCCTTGTCCTATCACAGGGAGCAAGTGAAAAGAGCCTGTCCCCCTCCTCCTGGCCAGCCTTCAGACAGCAGAAGGCAAGTGTAGGCCATGAGTGTAGACCTGGAGGTAGAGGTTCCCATCACTAGCTGAGCCCAGCTAGGCAAAACTTGTGGGGATCAGCGGGACCTTGACCGCCTGGACAGTTGGGCAGAGTCCAACGGGATGGCGTTCAATAAGTCCAAGTGACGGGTGCTGCACTTTGGCCACAACAATCCCATGCAGAGCTACAGGCTGGGGTCGGAGTGGCTGGAGAGCAGCCAAACAGAAAGGGACCTGGGGGTGCTGATTGATACCCGCCTGAACATGAGCCAGCAGTGTGCCCAGGTGGCCAAGAGGGCCAATGGCATCCTGGCCTGCATCAGGAATGGTGTGGCCAGCAGGAGCAGGGAGGTCATTCTGCCCCTGTACTCTGCACTGGTTAGGCCGCACCTTGAGTACTGTGTCCAGTTGTGGGCCCCTCAGTTTAGGAAGGACATTGAGGTGCTTGAGCGTGTCCAGAGAAGGGCAACGAGGCTGGTGAGGGGCCTTGAGCACAAGCCCTATGAGGAGAGGCTGAGGGAGCTGGGATTGTTTAGCCTTGAGAAGAGGAGGCTCAGGGGAGACCTTATTGCTGTCTACAACTACCTGAGGGGTGGTTGTGGCCAGGAGGAGGTTGCTCTCTTCTCTCAGGCAGCCAGCACCAGAACAAGAGGACACAGCCTCAAGCTGCGCCAGGGGAAATTTAGGCTTGAGGTGAGGAGAAAGTTCTTCACCGAGAGAGTCATTGGCCACTGGAATGGCCTGCCCAGGGAGGTGGTGGAGTCGCCAACTCTGGAGCTGTTCAAGGCAGGATTGGACGTGGCACTTGGTGCCATGGTCTAGCCTTGAGCTCTGTGGTGACAGGTTGGACTTGATGATCTATGAGGTCTCTTCCAACCTTGATAATACTGTGTGTGTGTGATCAGTGCAGGGCAGGCAGAAAGACTGCTTCCCAGAGCAATCAACAGCTTTCCAAACTAAATCTACACCATTTAGCTTGGTGTATTGATCTTCTTAGACTTGGAAATCATTCTGAGATCCTCCCTGAGGAATCAAGCACAGGAATGGCAACATCAGAACAAAGAATTGTCTCTAACTTGGCACTCACCACTGCCTTTCTCAGTGAATGGGCTAGGAAAACCCAAATGGATGATAATTAGCAGCCTTGTCATGAGGGAATATTTTCTTTAGCACTCAGGATTTTACTGATGATCACACAGGAGGCACTATTTACTTGGCACACTGTCACCTCATATTTAGCTGCAGAATTCTCAGTATTTACACCAAGGTGCATCACGGTCCTTGTGCTAGAGTCCAGGCAGCTTAAACCAGTATTGGCTCCTCAATGGAATTTTCAAAATCATCTGCATTTACACAAGCTGGGCAGCTAAATCTCTGAAGCATGAGTCACTCCCGCCCCACATCTCTGCTCCCTGTACACCAGCAAGTCACGGAAGGATGGCACTCTTCTGCCTTCACTCAAATGACAGCTTTGGTTTCAAACACAAACCCATGACAATAATTTCCATATTGTGCAGTGTGACATCTGGATGTGCAATGCAATATTTTGCCCCCTCAGACCCTCTTGGCATACATTCCCTACCCTTCACTACCTGCTCAAGCAATGTGGGAGAATGTAGGAAGCACGATAAGTTCCCACAGAGGACACCTTGGTCCTCACCTCAGGGTGCTCAGCTCCTTCTGCCATCTCAGTGCACCAGGATCTGGATTGCTCCTTGTCTTTCATACACCCATAGGCATTGCCTCCTGCTCTCTCCAGCTCAGGAGCATGAGAGTGTGGACAGCATGACAGACCTGAAATGCCCTCCAAGGAGAGGTGAGGAGTTCCCATCTCCTTTTCAGCATCCTGCAGGCCTCTATCTCCCTCACGTTCATCTGGCAACACCTTCCACCAGATATTTCTCACCCAAAGGACTTAGAACCACGATGCAGGCACCCTTACCCATGAGGGTACTTTGCTCTTTTGTCTTGCCCCAGATTTCCTGGGAATCCTAGAGACTACCTGAAAAAGGGGAGCAAATGTAGGAAACTCAAGCTGGCTCCAGAAGATGCAGAGGAGGAGGTGGGGGGAAACTACTGATGGCACTTACAAGGAACAGAGCTGATGCAGGGGAGCAGTATTTGGAGACCTCCTAAGGGCTTTAAAGAGCTGAGAAGTGCAGTCAGTACACTTAACTTTCAAACCAGTGTTTAATTTCCCCAGGATTTTGTAAACAACTTATTTCCTTAAACTGGAGATAGACGCACACCTCTGTGTGTAAGCACTTATCATTTAAACAAACACACAGGTTCACTCATAAATGTTTGTTTTTCAACTGCATGACTGAATGGTACTGACCATGCAGATGGCAGGCGGCAAGAGGAGGAAAGAAACAGCCAAGATCTCTCCGGAGTAGAGGGAGGCTGCTGCTGCTCCTTGCACGTGGCAGGAGTTTCCTCAACTGCTATGAGCACTGTGGGGAGCTGGGGCCCTGGGACCCTCTGCTTGGAAGCAGGAATGGGTGCACCTGAGGCTCTCACCACACCGCTGGTTTCCCCCAAGAATGGCACTGCACAGTCTGCTGCAAACCCCAGCTGCCTCTCCCAGACGGGCGATCCATTGCTCACTGCTGCAATAACAAAACTCATGCAATCCCCTCCAGAGCTCCACCCTGCCTTCGCTGTCCCGAGGGAAAATAGGCACCTGCTCTGACAGGAGACAGGGGGTATAATTCTACTTGAAGAAACACCAGGCAATATTCCCTTTAAAATGAAAGTACTTCCTTTTAAGAAAGAAATGAAGTCATAATGACATCACACACTGGGAAGCCCCGTCCCGGCCAGCTGCCACTGCTGTCTGAGAGCCTAAAGCTCGGGAATCAGCACCTGGCTCCTTCCTCGCTATCCGGAAGCAGCAGAGACCTGCGGCCGTGTGATGTTTTCATTACTCACCCTTCTATGAAGTTTCCACGGGCTAAGTTTGTTTTGGACCTAGGAAAGATTCCTCACAGGTCTGAGGAGCTGGCACAAGTTTGTCTTTCACAGACACAGTCCATCTGTCCTGGCGCCAAACCCACAACTGGCTCCGCTCCCGGTACCTGGCTCAGAGCACCAAGACGCGAGCAGGACGCCGCTAACTTTTTTGAGCTTTGGAGTCAGGACCGAGCAGGGTCGGTGCAGGGCAGCGAGGAAACAAACGTCCGGCCTCGGTGACAGGAGCTGGGGGAATGCGGAGCTGCCCCGGCACGGCTCAGCTCCGCACCATACCCGGGCCCTGCTGCCAGCGCGGCGAGCGGAGCTGGTGCCACAGTTCCACAGCTCCCGGAAAGCGCCTCCATTCAACATCACAGCTCCAGCTCGGTTCCCCGCAGAGCCCGACGAACCTCTACCCGGCGGCCCTCCCCGTGGCACCGGGCTCCAGCTCCATCCCAGCCGGGACCGCAGATTGCCCCTTCCCGCGAGTCCCCACCGCCGATCCCCCTCGTTCGCTGAACCCCACAGGTGGAACCGGCACATACTGACACCAAACACCAGTAGGGAACCATTCTCCCCAGCACACCCATCGCCTGTCCCCGGCTACCGCCACACCGGAGCCCGACCGCCCCGGGCCAGCGGCTCCGACACCTGCTCCTCCTCGCCCGGTGCCCGGGGCAGAACGAGCCAAGACGGCAACGGAGCATGGAAACGGAGTCAGCCCGGGCCAGCGGCAGCAGTCCCGAGAACCCAGCGCGGTGGTGCCCACCGAGGTGCTGGGTCTGCAGGGATCCACGGGCACCCCACGACCTCCTCTGCCCCTGTCCTGTCCCGCCCTGCTGTCTCACCATGGCCAGGCCGGAGCCCCACGGGGCGCGGTGCGGCTGCCTACACACAGCTCCACATGGCGACGGGGCCGCCCGGGTCGGTGTCCTCTCGCCGCGGTTCGATGCGGTGGGGCAGGTGCCGCGCTCTCCTCTTGCCGCCCGCAGTGCTGCGGCGCTGCCTGCCCAGGGGCTGCCCCCGCCCCGCACGGCCCCGCCCCACTCGGGATGCTATGGGGCTGCCCAGTCTCGCAATCCCCCGCCGTCCCGCCACTACGTGCCCGGGGAAGGGTGGGAGCTGTGGCTCTGCCCCTCTCTCCTTTCCTCCTCTCCCCTCCCCGGCAGCCGCATCTCTCAGCTGCCCCCGCAGCGCTGCGTGACTCGGGTACCCCCAGCCCTTTGCCAGGATCAAGAGTCCCTCTGATGCTCCTTTCTCTACCGGCTTTACAGCCCGACTTCAGGGATTTCTGTGCGTTTATGTGTGAAAACAGCCGCAGGACAGCGGAGCTGCATTGCAAAGTGCGTTTTTCACTTGCACGGTCAGACCAGCTTCTTGAACACCAGCTATTATTTTGACAGCTGAAAATCTGGTCCTATGACCCTTAACAGACCTTTGAGGTGGACACAACAACCAGCTCATCACCTGAATTTTTAAAGTGCCTACTGCAATATCAGACTGAGAATAAAAGCAGGATCTGAGCCACTCTCCCTCCAGCTGTACTCGCCTTCCACAGCTGGATCTGCATTCTTAGGTTTGGAGTTTCAAGGTACAGTGCCTTTGTGCAGGTTCTCCTTTGGAAACTGCCTATAAATATCCCTGCTCAGAGACACAAGACTCGGTGATGACTCCTGCAACAAGGAATTTTGACTGGACCTGCCTTTGTGTTGAAGTGATATTTTCCCAACTGCCAGTGCTCAGTGGCAGCTCCAGAGTCTGGCTATATTCCCTCCATCACTGGTACCTCCAGGGCTGCATGAGACCAGTGTCCATGTTCCCTCTGTGCAACACTGGCACAGTGGGCTCCACTGCCAGTGCAGAAAACCTACAAACTGAAACCAAACTCATGGGCCAAGGACCTTTGGCTTGGCCTCTCTATCTTGACATAACTTCTGACAATAGACACTGGCAGATTTGACTCAAGTGACTGCAGGTGTTGGAAGGAAAGTCTGTTGAGAGGCTGAGAGAGCTGGGGTTGTTTAGCCTGGAGAAGAGGAGACTCAAGGGGGATCTTTTCCCTCTCTACAACTCCCTGAAGGGAGGTTGTAGTCAGGTGGGGGTCAGGCTCTTCTCCCAGACAACCAGGATGAGAGGACAGGGCTTGAAGCTGCGAGGGGAGGGTTAAACTGGATGTTAGGAAGTCTTTCCTCATGGAAAGGGTGATCAGACACTGGAATGGACTGGTAGTAGTGGAGTCTCCATCCCTGGAGTTGTTTAAGGGCAGACTGGCTGTGGCACTGAGTGCCCTGGTCTGGTCGATGTGGTGATGTTAGATCATAGGCTGGGCTTGATCAGCCCAGAGGGCTTTTCCAGCCTTAATCATTCCGTGATTCTGTGAATGAGATTCGTGGCCTGGATTCGGCAGAGAGCTGTGCTTGTACAGCACCTCTTGGCTTGGTAGGTCACCCTGGGGGATGTCACTGTGAGATCCTCAAGCTGTCCTTTCTTAGAGCTGATCTACACTGGAACAGGGTGATGCAAAGCACAGAGCTGAGAAGTCCTTTGCTTTGTTGTTGTTTGTTTCAGGCCTTTTCATTACAAATTAGGTTCTTGCCTGGAAAAATAACATCTTCAGTGATGTAGTGATGCAGAGCACCCAATAAACTGCAGTGTGTGTTGCTTGCTGACAAGACATATAATTAAAAAATAAACCTTGCATTTTATTATAAACTTGCATGACAGGACCCATTTGTAAAAGATTTGAGGGGTTTGGGCAAAGATCTTTCAACTGATTTCTCCAAAGCACTTCATGGTTCTCTGAGCCATTGCAGGCAAACACCTGCCCAGGATGCCTTTACTGCATCATTTGTTAATCGCTATAGTAACTGAAAAACAGATAAAGACTAACAGAAAGAAAAGTAAAACTGGGGTCAAATCCATGAAGAAGCACCTTGTCATAGTCTGGGTTTTCTTGTCTTCACCACTAGTCTGACTCAGGATATTCAGCAGCAGCTACTACTGAGCCTGGCAACAGGAAAGACTGGAGAGCGGAGCCCTAAGCCAAGGGCGCGCACGCAGCAGTTTGCATGAGCAAACAAACTGAAGTCACAGAATCACAGAATGAATGGTAGGATTTGGAAGAGACCTCTGGAGATCATCTAGTACACCCCTCCTTCTAGACCAGGATCCCCTAGAGCAGATCCCACAGGAACATGTCCAGGTGATTTTTATTATCTTCAGAGCAAGGGACTCCACAGCCTCTCTGGGCAGCCTGGAACAGGGCTCTGGTGCCTCACTGGGAAAAAAGCTTCTTCTTATGTTTAGATGGAACCTCCTGTGTTCCAATTTGTGTCCATTGCCTCTTGTGCTGTCAGCAGGCACCACTGAGAACAGCCTGATCCCATCTTCCTGACACCAGCCCTTTAAGTATTTGTAAGGATTGACCAGATCCTCCCTCAGTCTCCTCCTTTCCCAGCTAAACAGCCTTACTCATACGGCAGATGGTCCAGTCCTCTGATCAACTTCAGCAGCTCTGTGCTGGAATCTCTCCAGCAGCTACTTGTCCTTGGAGTGGGAAGCCCAGAACTGGACACCTATTTCAGGTGTGGCCTTACTGGGGCAGAGTGGGAGAACTTCCTTCAGTCTACAGGCCATGGTCTTCTTAATCAATGGGTTTATGCATGTTCCTAGCAGCCACTTAGACGCTTTGCAGGATCACAGGCTAGTAGCACTGTGGGTAGGGATTAAAGCTGTTCCTTGGCATCCATCAGGCTGGGGAGTGATGGAAAAGAGACCCGAGCAGTCCCCTTTCTTCTGGCACCACAGCAAACACCTGGCCCAGCCTTGCTGTTCTCACAGCACTTTGAAACGCTGAACATTAGAAGGCAGATACAAAACTTGCAGTTAGAGGAGGCTCTCTTTTGCTCTTATCTCCCCAACACCAGCAGCCATAGCCAGAGGTGAAGCTGACTGTGCTGGAAGGACTGTTTGTGTACCACTGGATACCAGCCTGCACTCACCCATTGCACCAGCACTGGATGCTGGTTGCGCTGTCTCTGCCCCCCAATTTCTCACCTCCTGACCCTTTGCTGTGCCTGTATCACCCATATTTGGAGGACAGTAATGTTCTGCAACACAAGCACCAGGTGTATGTGGAGCCAGCTCTCCATCCAGGCAAAACTTAATGCAGCAGGAATCTGCTGGCTGGGTGGAGCGAGAGCTGCAGGAGTCACTCGCAGGAGCCACTTGCACAAATGAATGTGAGTGATACCTGCGTGGAGCAAGGTCGCCTGCTGCGGCTCCTCTGCAGTCCTGCTGTCAGGGTCCTGGCACTCTCTTTATTGGGTGCAGAATGTGAAGTGGGCAGTGAATTCGGATGCACAGAGAAGGCAGAGTGCAGGACCCTACTACCATTGCCTTTCTGAACCCTGAAAATAGGTGATGCTGAACCCCGGTGCTGCTGTATTACATCACACATCCTTTTAATGCAGAGCCCTCTCCAGGATTATCAAAGAGTTTGTTCAGCCTCAATGGGATGCCTTCAAAAATCTAATGAAACTTTTTAAAAGAAACATTGGAGAGGATTAGAGTGGGAGACAAGACAAAGGCTTTTTCTTTTTTTTTCCCCCTCCATCTTCTTTTTTCCTTCTGTAGCTATAATAAAGCCAAAGATAGTTGAGAGAAGACTGGCTGAGTGATTCATCAGGACTGAATCACAGTCACAATGCAGTGAATTTGCTGCCTTCACTTCTGCAGGAGTAACTCTGCCGTTGCTTTAGATCGCTGGCTGTGCTTTCAATCCCAGACCTAAAACAGTGACAGGGAGATGCGGTCGAGGGAGCAGAGATGCCTTTTGGTGTGTGAGGCATGTTCCCTGCAAACAGTGCAATCTCCTTGGCCTGGCTGTGAGGGATGCATTTTATAAAAACAGACCCTAAATGCATTCAGATTTTGAGTGTTGTACCTGCCATTAGATGGTGTAGCCCTTCCTCTCCACAGGGGAGGACTTCTTCTTTCTTTCTATTCCATTTGAAACACCAGCATCCCCACTCTCACAAGGAGGTTCCCTGTGAGCACCCTGCCCAGGTCACAGCACCTACTGGCATCCAGACCCGAGTGCAAATTGCAGGTGTGGCAGTTGAATGCCTTGGATTGCGCAGAGGTTGGGATCCCAGTGCATTCTGCAAGTGAAACTACTGTGAAGGGGTGAGGCAGGAGGAAACTTCTGGTCTACATCTGACTTACAGCACCAGCTGATTTGGAGTCTGTCTTCACTCTTAATTACATTTCACTGTTGTCACCACCAGTGCTCGGCCTGAGCCAGGGTAGGAAGCGGTTCAGACCCAAAGTGATCCAAAGAAGAGGGTCACACTACTGACAGGCAGACCGGCCTTTGAATCCTCACACTCCAGCATCTGTGGCATGAAATCTCACTGTTTGCAGAGCACTCTGATTTATTCACCATATTTTATTTTTAGAACTGCCTGGATAAATGAAACTAAAATCCAGTTTAAGGCAAGTCTGACTCTTAGCTGTAAAGGAGAACATTCACATCCGTATTTAACAATGCAACCATCACTGTTGACAGCAGGGACATCATTAATTCAGGCTTCATCTGAGTGCCACAAAATAATCTGCAAGCACGTGAAATACTCTCCCAGATGGACCTTTTGGGGCATTTATGATCTCAGGACCAAAAAAGAAACCAAAGCACGGGAAAATCATGTCGGCACCAGCGAGGGTGTTGGAGCTGGAGCAAGGCTTGGCACTGCTTGGCACTCTGGAAAGCAGGGCAGCCCCTCCACTATGAGTGACTTCAGACAGCTTTTAAAGAATCCTCTTTCTCCAGTGACTGCACAGCCCCAACTCTGAAGTGGACAGAGGTGCAGAAGATCACCTACCCGTTTCCTGGATCAAGCCACGCAAGACGGAGTAGTAAATAAGTCTGATACTGGGGGGCAATTCTGTCTTCCTTTTTTATGGGAAACATTGTTTTTGGAGACAAACCTCACATTTACAGTCCATGAGCCAGCTGAGTCATCCACTAGCAGTACAAGGATAAGAAAGGTGAAATGACAGCTGATGTTAAAGCATCCTCAGCCTGATCAGATGCTGGGACCCAGAGAAGCACTGGTGCTGCTGTAGCTCTGCTGGGGAGGATGTGAGGCAGTGCCTGTGCTGAGGCTGCATCCTCCTGGGCTGCCACTTCTCCTCTTTGGCTGCCTGTCCTCCTCCCTCTTGTAAAGCCAGCTCTGTCCCCACAGGCTTGTCCTCACAGACTGGTGGTGCTGCCGGCACTGGGCACATTTGGGGTTTCCTCTCAAACATGCACACCATGGTGCTCCCCAGGCCAAAGCAGTGTCTGATTTTGTCTTCTGCTCTCCAACTCTGCCTGTCATTTCCTCTGATTCCTCCTGGGAGATGTACTTAATTCTCTCCCCACAGGCTACAGAAGTGTGACAGAACTTCTCATAATTTTCTTTAAACTGTTTCTTAAAAATCCTGTTTCTAATGAAGATTTCCACCTGCAAAGAAGTTTTGTAAGGTGTGTCTAAGAGGCAGAGACACACCTCCTGCATCCTGCCATGCCCCCATGGCTGAGTAACTGGCTTTCCAGCTCATAGCACCAGGGGTGAGGTGGGTATTTTTCTTTTTGCAAAGAAGGAGGCACTGGTTACAGGAGGTTGGGACCACACTCTTGAGAACAGAGACAAGAATCTAGTATAAAGTAGCCAGAGAGGGGGAATCCTTGGAGCAGAGGAGCTGGAGGGAGGGAGGAATGTCCCATCGGCAGGCAGCATGGAACATTTAGGCCATAGTAGCTTCACAGCAGTCCTTTCTGTAAGTGCTCCATGCCATAAGGGAAGGGGACACAATCCCCCTCCCTTCCCTATTGCTGCTAGAACTTGGGGTGCAAATGCCAGCAGTGAGGACCTAAGCCCTGGCACCCAGCTGTGCAGAAACCTCCTGAAGCACTGAGGAGCTGGAAGCTGCTCTGCAAACAGAGCTCAGCCCAGCAGGAGCAAGATCCATGCAGCCACGTAGTGCATGAGATACTCTGAGCTGTAACCCTGGCTGCATAGAAGCCCTGGCTGGGCTCACAGTTCACAGGCACGAGAGCCTGTGTGTACTTCCATGGGCACTGCACTGGTGCTTGAGCAGGGATCAATGTGTGCAACTGTGAGTAAATGAGCCCAGCGGTTCATTCCTCATGGGTTATTGATAGGATTCATTTTACCTCTTTGACTGCTCACCCCTTTGATTTTCCCTCCTTAGTTAAATATTTTTTAGAACAAAGTAGAATAAACCAATTAATTTTTCTCCTCTTTACTTGGCTGAATGAGAAGCTTGTGGCCAGGTTAACCGCTGCGGGTTCTCACAGAGTACCTTTTCTTGGGGCATCTGAGCCTAGAGTCTTCAAAATCTTTCCCCCTGAACGTTCACACATTCAAAATGCAGTCAGGGGGATCTTGTAGGAGAAAATGTTCAAAACATGAGGACGAGCAGAAATTAAAGCATTTTACCAGCCAGCTTGAAGGAACAAATACCAGCTGCATCAGGCAGGGCTATGGTCCTCCAAGGTCAAGGGAAAGGACTCAGCTCAGCAGGTTCAATGCACACACAAGTTAGGAAGCTGTTTGAGCTCCTCTTTCCTCAATGGACCCTTGAGGCAAACTCCCAAGCTTCTGCACTGCTTGTGCTGGCTCAAGGATGAAGAAACCCCCGTCTTCCCAGAGCTGGGCACTGATAATGCAGAAAGGCCTCTAGAGGTAAGAGGGGGGACCTGGCCTCCATTACCAGCTCACACTTTTATCCATTCCTAGCACCTTCCTTAGGCAGAGCTTTCTGGTGGCTTCCCATGCCGTGTCAGCATGAGATCTCAGTAACAACCACTCATGCCATCAGGATATGTCCCAGCACATTTAGATTATGAGCCACCAGAGCACAACCAGGCTTAGCAGTCCTGCCCAAGGAGGGAGGAGGCTAGTGTGGGCAGAGTAATTTGCTCTCACTTGCAACGTGCACTTCTTTCTCATATCCATCTCTTTTCAGGTAGGGCAGCTGCCTAGGTTCTATTGAACCTATTCCTTGCAGATTTGAAGCCCAGCGTGCTGGCTGAGTCAAGCTGGGACCTGGCTCCCCAGTCGTTCCGGCAAATGCTGGCTGATGTTTAATATCCAGCAGGTGTCAAGTGCTTCATGCCAAGAAGTGCATTCAGTCGAACTCTTCCTAAGCAGAAAGTGGCTCTGGCTCTGTGTTCTCCCTGAGCAGTCATAATTCAGCATCGTGGGAGCAACCACCTACGAGGTGCTCCCACACTGCTGCCTCTCAGAAGACTTTTCTTTGCACACACAGAGCTCTGCTTGCACAGAGATCCCACTGTTGACACAATCTGGATGCCCACAAGCATCACCCATAAAGTGCTGCAAGTCCTGGTGAATCCAGTGCTCATTCAGACCAGTTTGATCCACACAGGTTGTTCATGTCAGCACGTCTCCAGAGAGGATGCTGCAGGCACTGGTACTGCCACTATTCAGTGTGACAGGGACGTCCTGCCGTGTCTTGGTGAAGCTTCTCCTGGGCCAGCCGCATGGTGCCCAGCACCACCTCGGGTTGTTTCTAACAGGCCAGTGTTTGTTCCCTTGCAGATGGCTGTGAACAGCACCAGGGACGCTGGCTGCTGTTTCCATGGCAGCTTGTAGGTGATTCCAATTGTGAGCAGCCCTACTGTTAAAATACAGAGAAAGATAAGCGCGGGTAATGATTTTTTGCCTTCCCACTCCTTCCCTTTTGGGGAGCCTTCACTCTCTGCTCTGTGCCAAAAACCTCTGACTGCTGCTGTGGCTGTTCCCACAGAGTTTTCCTGGGGCTGCTGGAGCTGCATGGCAGGTGACAGTGGTAGTTGGGGCATCACACACCAGTGCCCCACCACACAGCCTCGCAAGCTGCCAGATGAGCTCAGAGCAGCACCAAGGTGGAATGCTGTTGAGGTCATGGTCACTTAGCAAGGAAAGGCTGGTCACAATGGAGAGGGGAGCCAGCAGCTGCTCTGGGGAGCCCTCGACTACCTAGGAAGAAAAACTTCCATCTCTCAGAAACGGAAGACTTATTTCTAAAGCCTTTTACTTGCCAAGTCAAGCAATGTTATTTCTGACCCTTCATTCTCCATCAAAAAATCTCAAAAATAAAAGAAAAAGGAAGGATACATCTTACACCATAGAATCTCCTTGGTTGGAAGAGACCTGTAAGATCACCTAGTACAGGAGTCCTCAAACTTTTTAAACAGGGGGCCGGTTCACTGTCCCTCAGACACTGTCGGGGGCCGGGCTGTAGTCTG
>VXBP01001750.1:47561-58856 GCA_013400115.1 Rhinopomastus cyanomelas | reverse complement strand
GGGGGGCAGGTGGGCTGTGTTCTGTAAATACCAGCAGGCCACATTGGAGACCCTGGAGGTCTGTATCCAGCCCGCAGGCTGGCGTTTGAGGACCCCTGACCTAATACAACCATTGTATTCAGAAAGAAGAAGAGACTGGAACTTGCAGAAGTTTGCAAACCCTTTCTGGCACTGCATGCTGGATTAGCACCAGCACAGCAGTGCTCACCCAAGGCAATGGCCAGCACCTGCCCCTGGCAGCCACCATGGCTGGCACATCGCAGAGGAGTTTTTCAACCGTGGTGGTGACTGCTTTTATAATTCCAGATGACCTTGGAAGAAAGTTTTTCACAGTGAGGATGACAGACCACTGGAATAGGCTGCCCAGGGGGGTGGTGGAGTCTCCTTCTCTGGAAATGTTTAAAACCTGCCTGGATATGTTCCTGTGTGACTTTATCTAGATGATCCTGCTGTGATGGGGAGATTGGACCAGATGATCTTTCGAGGTCCTTTCCAGTCCCTAATGTTCTGTGATTCTGTGACTCTGTGATCTGCAGCAGCTCCGTAGAAGTTATACTCGAGCTGCTCATCCCAGTGCTGTGATGCCTGTAAGTTCCAGTGGGGCTTTGAGCAGACAGACACAGAGCCAGTTCTCCTCCATGGTCAGGGCTAGGATTTGCAGAACTAGCCAGGCTCTAATGATGACAATTAAGTAAATGAAAGCACTTTAATGAAACAAACACTAGAAATTCCCTAACCTAGTCTAAATCACCTGTGGTGCCACTTCCAGCCATTTTCACTTCTCCTTTCTGCAGCTTTCAGGCTTCTTTGGGCAAAATATACTGCAACATTCACCCAGCCTGGAAGAGAAATGCTTTCTACAGCTTCCCAGACACTGTGGACAGTTTAAAGTAAATAACAGGCTCATTAGGTCAGACTGGCCATGAGGGTGGAAGGACTTGGCGAGAGGAAATGCTGCACTGCTTCAGCACCAGCAGCAGTGCTTCCTCTCTGAAGCCACAGCGAGTTATTCTCACTGTGTGAACACAGGTTCTAGGGAGAGGAAACAGAAAAAACAGGAAAAAGCCTGCCTGGGTGGTAGCCACAGAAGCCTAGAGCATCTCAGCAGTGTTTAACCCAGTGACTGAAGTATCTGGGGAGTAACAGTGGTCCATCAATATCTTATCTCTACAGTAGCTACCTAAGGAGGAGGTTAAGAGGGTGTCAGGCTTGGAGGCTTGGGCAAGCACGCTGCGCCCTGGGCCACTCCCTGAGCCTCCAGTGACCTGCAGTTGAACAAGTCCATCCGTCTAAGAGGACACTCTGACTCTATTAACTGTTCTTCTATTCATTTCTCTTGCCCCGTTGCTAGTACAGTTTGAGCACCATGTCCCTGGGTGTGAAGAGCTTGCTCAGACAGCTGGAGTGTGCCACACACACCTTCTGCAGCAGCTGGTTTCTCCTTGTGTGGAAAAAAGCAGGGAATGGTCCTTCCCTACTCACATAAACACAAAGGCTGGCCCAGGGGCTTCTCCTGAAGCTAATGCTTTAATATGCATTGATGTTCCTGTTTCCTTCAGCACTGCTTTCGTGACATGTGGAGGCTGTGACAGCTCCAAGAGCCTACAAGCAGCTGTGTGTCTGCCGGGGAGGCAATGCAAAAGCAGTATTTGCAGCAACCTGCCTACATGCTCCACAAAGGAGCTCACCCCCCAACAAAGAATCAGGCCCTCCAGTCTCACCTTTTTTCAGATATCAATTTCTCACAATCCACACATGAGGTGGGAGCTGTGTGTCTCTGCTCTGCAAAGCACCGAGGAGAGCAAGGCTCATTTACCCAGAGTGTTACCTACTCTGCATCTTCTGCTACACCTGATTTTGCAGGCACCTTTCCTCCCCCTGTAGGAACCTTCCTACCCACTGGGCTGTTCTCTCTGTTCTGGCTGAGCTGCCTCTTCTCTGTGGCAAAGCAGGAGATGTACCCTTCCTGGGTGTGGGAACCAGGGAGGTGACCTGGAGAAGTGGAAGGGTGGTATGAGGTGACTGAGCAGGGACCTGAGTGAACACAGAGGGCTGCAGTGCGTGTGCAACACCTCTCGTGAATGTCAGCAACCCCTAACCTGCAACTGACGTAAGCCATGGCCGCTCACCTCTCAAATCCTACAGACTAAACTAGACTAGACCACACTAGACTAGAATAGAATAGAATCATCAAGGCTGGAAAAGACATTCAAGATCATCAAGTCCAACCATCCACACCACAACCTCCAACCACTAACCCATCTTCTGAAACACCACGTCTGCCCGTTTGTTGAACCCCTCTAGGGATGGTGTGTGGTTCCCTTCCTGGGCAGCCTGTTCCAAGGCCTCCACACTCTTTCTGAGAAAAAGCTTTTCCTAAGATCCAGTCTGAACCTCCCCTGGCACAAGCTGACCCCATTTCCTCTAGTCCTATCGCTAGTCTTTAGCGAGAAGAGGCTCTGCTTATCCTCCAGCCAGTCTCCAAGTACCAGCCTGACTGCAGCGCTGGCACCCCTGGGGATAGCTGAGCAAGCACAGACCAGGATCCTGCCATCATCCTCTGCCCCACAATAGCAAATATGCCCCAGCACACTGCCACCTGCCCATGATGACCCTCCTGGCATTGCCAGAGGAACCTCAGAGCCTCTGAAAAGTAGCGTCTGGCTTGCAGCCGGCTGAGTGTGGAGCAACGGTGCCATCTAGTGGCGCGGAAGCCTGAGACAACACTCCCGTGCTGAGGCTTTCATTTCTATTTTTAGCTTAGCGCTTCATCCGAAAAATAAACCATCTCCAAATCAAACACCCGCCGCAAATCATCTCTGGTGCCCACGTGCTCCCCCAGCAGCACAACCTCCCACACCGGACTGCATTGCCTTGACCCCACAGGCTGTCCAGCACCTTGAGCATGCAGAGCAGAGCAGTGCAGAGCTTGCAGGGAACGTGAGGCACTGCATTGAATGTAACTTGGTTTGGAAGAGAGGGATACCTTTTGTTGAAGGTTTAAAGACTCAATTAAATACTCTTTTCTTTAAAAAAAAAATAGAAATCAATGAGTGTAACATAGGGAAGTGATAAATGGATTTGTTGGCAGAATGGCTTGAAATGGAAACAGCTTTGAGATGTCAGCATTCACCACTGCGAGTTCTGCTCTGTTTTGTTCATTCTTGGTACCTGTTACCCCTTATTGGCTCCATGGGGCTCAGCTGCTGTCTGGCTTGGTGTGTTTTACACAGCATTTAATATTGTCTGCACTTGATAAAGAAACTATAATTGTACTTGCTGAAACACACTACTCAGTCACTAATGAAAAGAAAAAAGGAAAAGAAAAGAAGAAAGGAAAACTAATTTTTATTGCTTTTGTTTTTTTTTTCTTTAGACTTTCAAAATCACCTTTCCAGAACCTTCTTTTGCATAATGATGTGAGCGACACGCTTTTTAAAACAGATGCAACTGCTGTTTTCACAGGCTTTAGTGATCCCAGAGCTGTTCAGGCAGCCAGCAAAGAGCCCCAAAAGTGCAAGACCCAACAAAACAACATGATTTTGCACTAGAGGCCAAGTGCAGCAGATGACCAGAACTGCTTCAGCGTAGCTGGAGTCCAGCTGGGTGCTCATGCTCTAAGCTCAGCTCCAGCATGCCTCAGGTGTTCTTAGACCAAGCCAATGAAGCTAATTTCAGTTCCTCTCCCTGCCTTGCCATTTACCCCTCTCTTCCTGCCCTGCTCTGAGCCTTTTCTAACCTGCCTGAAGGCCAATCATCTTGGGATTTTTCTGTGCTGCCAAACAGAGGGAGACAGTGTTCTCTCTGCTCTCATTTTTCCCATGAGAATAATGCTGTGCTGCCTCCTGTCCCCACTGTTCCACACTGTCGTGTGATGGCTGCTGGAGCCCAGTGTAACACTCTGTCTGGTGCACTGGGACACCTCACATCTCACTCTTTGTCACTGGTGGGGTCAGGAAATGGAAGAGTTTCTCTCCAAGTTTCCAAGACCTGTATTAGGGCAAGATTCAAACAAACACCAGAACCTCGTGCTGTGCTCAAACCAACGTAGAGCAATGAGGATGATGAAAGAAGTGGCACACCTCACTTATGAGTAAAGGCTGATGGAGCTGTGTGTCTTTAACTTGGAGAAGAGGAGACTGAGAGGTGATCTCATTAATGTCTATAAATATGTGAAGGGTGGTTGTTAGGAGGATGGAGCATGACTCTTCTCAGTGTCATCTGGTGACAGGACAAGGGGCAATGGTTGTAAGCTGGAACACAGGAGGTTCCATATAAATATCAGAAGGAACTTTTTCACAGTGAGGATGACGGAGCACTGGAACAGGCTGCTTGGGGGATTGTGGAGTCTTCTTCTTTGGAAACATTTTAAACCTGTCTGGATATGTTCTGGTGTGACTTGGTCTAGGTGATCCTGCTGTGGCAGGGGGATTGGACTAGATGATCTTTCGAAGTCCCTTCCAATCTCTAGTGTTCTGTGATTCTGTGGCAAAGCCAAAGACTGCAATAGATTTGACATTTTGGTTAAAATGTTTCCTTAAGAAAACCCCCAAAGTCTCAATTGTCCTCCATCAGTGTGAATATTCTGACTTTGCCATCATAAGAGTGTACTCTGCTGTTAGTGAAATGATGAAATATCCACGGAGGATTCATCAAGCACTTTCTCTTTTAACTACTTCCTTGTGTCTTTTCAGGCAAAGTTAAAATGAAAAGCATTAGGTGAGGACCTGGAACAAGAGCAAGAGGGAGAATAGAATGAATATAGCAAGGAGAGAAGTTTGATTTATAAACTGGAGGGACACGCAGTCAATACCAGCATCAACCTACTTCAGGCTAGCTGTGTGAGCTATCCTCTTAAGAACTTCAGGGGCTTTTGAGAACTTAAAAGATAGACTAGATATAAGGAAGACATTTTTTTCAGTGAGGGTGGTGGAACACTGGCATGCTTAATTCAGAATGGTAATAGATGCCCTATCCCTGTGACCTTTCAGGCTCATGTTGGTCATGGCTCTGGGACTATCTATAATATTGAATCTTCATCTAAACATCCCAATTCAAAGTAAAATTCTCTGGGACTTCAAAGTTTCTCACAAAACAAATGTTCTGCTTTTTGTGGAGTTCTGTGGAAATCTATCATCTGCAGTCTCTTGAACTTCCAGTCAATTTCAAGTCGTCACAGTAGCAAACTTAATGCTTTTAACTAGATAGGCTTATGCAGGAAACCAGTTGTCTCATTTGTCAGATGAACTCCAGTGAAATTCTGGAATTTAAAATGGTTCTGCAGATCCTACTGTGGTTCACTCTTCATTTGGTGACTGCCAAGTCTCTGAAGATGTCCATGTGAGGTTCAGGAGCTGTAATGGCCTTCCTCCTGCATGCCAGTTAGACTGCCTTTTGCAGCCTGAATCATTAGTAGCCAGTAGCCACCACTGTCTCTCCTGATGCCCGGGACTTATAATAGCTGTTAAGGACCGCTTTTCTTACCTGTCCACATCTAAGCCATCTGACTAGGCAAAGCTGAAGGATCAAGAGGTCAGCATGGAGGTTCAAATTACCCTTAGTGAGTCTTAGGAGGCTCTCAGGTCCCAGCTGTCTTGGATCTCAGCCAGTGCAGAGCGCCTCTGGGAATTTTCTGCCCAGTGCAAAAGCCAAACACAGAATCATGCAGTGTCCTGATTGATCTCCTGATAATTCAGAAGGCAGATGGAAAAACCAGACTACTGGCCCATATAAAAGAAAAAGCATTTATTTCTAGATTTGTCACAGCTCATGGGAGGTCTGACTCATGAACACTTAAAGCTTGGGGACACTAGTACTGCACTGTGTGCTTTCTATTCCATGCATAAAGCTTGTGTTCATGCAAAGTGATGTTTGAAAAATTACCCTGCTTGAAGCCCAAACTCAGACTTACTGTTGAAAGCTCAGCTCGAACACTGGCAATTGTGCTATGCTTTAAAATGAAGTGTTTGAGATTACAGGGTAGCACAAAATCTTCTGTTTCCTTCCTTAGAACATGGCAATCTGGTAAACCTCTGCAGTTCCCATCTAGGATTTCTCAAAAGCAAGGGCCAGGGTGAGATCAAGACTGCAAACTGAGTTGCCATCATGGGCAACGAATGGACCATAATGCATAGGGACATAAACTAACACTGACACCAGTTAAACCTGTGTGTGGCTTTGAGCTGACAAAGAGTGCCTCTCAGCCCCACCACACCGCTGCTAACACATCAGCTCTGTGACTTGGGCAGCTCTTACCGTACCCGCACTGCGCTGCGCTGCAATGTTGTGGGGTATACAGACTCTTCCCTGAAACATTGCCATGGAAAAGCTTCCAGGCTGAGGATTTGTGGAAAGAACTGAGGAATGAGTAGAGTTTTCTATCACAAAAAGATATTTTAACTCCTTTGCTTTCAGTCCTGAGTGCACTTCGTGCCAGTATTGCCTGTCTACACTTTCTGATATGATGCCACTTAAACACACCTAAGCTTTAGCTACCAGAGCAACTAAAGCCTGGAACAGGAGGAGGCTGACCCTTCTTCTGAACCTGGTCTCCATGCGAGACCAAGAGCTCTGATGATGCATTTCACCGTTTACAAGACCTGTGCTTATCTACACAAGTGGGCATGGGAACTTGGGAAGTAGATTACTTTTGCTGCTCACCCTGGTGGCTCTAAGAGATAGAGCACTAGAGCTCAAGACAACGTGGCTTTTTTGGTGTCAGTCTGTTGACTCTTGTGACTACAGTATATTGTTAAAGATCCTTAAAGATAATTGAGGTATTTAAAGGTGTTTGTGAATTCCCTCAATCAGAAAAAAACGACAAACAGAAAAGTTGCTGTCTCTCTAGCACCTTTCTTAGTATAAGATGGACTAAGTTTCAGAAGTGCCCCCCTCTCACTGACTCCAGAGGTAACACTACTAGCTGAGAGCAAATGTCTTCACTTTAGGACAAGAGGTCCTAAAGAGGTCCTCTTCCAGAACTGGAAGAGGAAAAGGAGTGGAAGCATGTGATATTTCTAGGACACAGAATTTTTTAGCTTTTTAACATAAAATTTCCTGGGGTGTATTCATGAGTAAACCATAGAGACCAGAGTAGTCAGTGCTGCCTGCCACATATCTTTTTACAAAGTGGATCATCAAAATGGTATCGAGCTGCTAGAACAGGCAGGCAAATGACACCTCGAGTCTCCAGATTCCTGCGTTCCTCCTCACTTTACGAATACAGACAGAAATTCCACTAATCATTTGGAAGCGTGGATAAAGGAAAGGAAACTACAGTTTGAAGAGAGCATGGGCAGTTGGTCCATATAGTTAACTAGTCTTGACATTGGTCTTCATCATGCAAATTCACTACTACTTGAAGAATAACAACTTGTAAATTAGTTATTCAAGAAGATGGGAGTTTACAACTGGGAGACAACACCTGATGTCCCACTATGCCTGGGTAACAAAGCTAATCAATCATCTCCTTATAAAAAAATATAAATCCTTCAATATTCCTGATCATGACGATGCGGCCTGTGTTAGCTTAGTGCCTGGTGGTTGGTTTTACGGTGTTTGTGATTTGGGGCTATTGTTCTGAAATGTAGCTAACAGTCAGTGTTTCAATTTACTGAATGATATGAAAAGCATTAAGGATCTAGACTATCTTCTTATTTAAATATTTGGCATAAAGACTGGTTCTGAAGTTTTAATTAATTGTATGTGCTAATCAATGGCTTTGCTTTTTTCATGCTCATAAAACTCATTCTGTGCTGGCAAAATGAGCCCTGATTTTTGGATATAATACAATGCAATTTTTACATGAATCTCCAAAGCTGAATTTCTGCTTTAGTTGCTGAATAAATCCCAGATTAAATTGTGCAGCTCCAGAGCACCGTGAGTGTATTAAGAGTCAACGTAACGGTAGATGGCGCTCAGTAATTTGCAGGATTTTTAATGGCAAAACATTCTCCTCAAATTAAAGCAAAGGTAAATTTAGTGGCAGAAACACTGTAATTTACATCATTCTAGTCTCCACTGAAGAGGTCTGCAACGTAAGCGGCAGCCTGAGCAGGGATTTGAGGCATGCTCAAGCTGTGAATTTTCCCTTGCTTCACAGTTTCTGTTGGGTGATAATTGCTAAATGTCCTCCATTCTATTCTTCTTTGTTCATCTGTTCAGGCACCCCATTTCTTATTGTTCATTGGTCTTGTTGTAAACAACTGTGACATTCTCAACTGTTGCATTTGTCTAAAGATGTAAACCACTTTGGTTTCAGAACAGAAAGGTAGCTAATTTTTATTTACTGTGTTTTTATGTAGAAACACTGATTTTTAAGATGTTTTCATTTTTATTTTTCATATTAAAACTATGTTTCTGCTGGGCAATTGGTTACATGGGGTCTCTCTCTCTCTGAAATGTGGAGAGATTAAATCCATTCTCCACAGTCCTTTTCAGAGGCAAAACAATTCCATATACAATCTACTGTAGTCTTATGTAGGAGAAAGTCCTTTTTGTGACACGGAGAGTTAAGCGTCACTCTGCTTTTCAGCTCTTAGCATAGCGGTTAAAAGACTCGTGAGAGTAAAGGCACGGCAGGGTGGCTGTCCATCTATATGGTTACCTCAATCCAATCACAAAATACCTGTGAAAATACAAGTTATATGGACAAGAGTTCTGTCCTGTAGGGGAGGTAGTTTTGGAAGTGACTACACAAAGTCACTGAAACTCCACGGGAACTAGACTTTGTCACTCTCCTTTGAAAATTCTCTGAACATATGCGGAATCAACAAAATGCTGGGTAAGCTCTTTATGTGTTCTTGTAAATTTCTCTTTCATAAGGAATCAAAATCTTATCTATTGTGACAAATGAAATGAAATGTCAATGAGATTATATGGGGGTACTTACTGATATGTGTGGAACTGGGCATCCAGTCCAATATGTTACAAAAGCTCTTCTAGCTCTGGTTAATTTCTACTTAAGATGTCTCTTTTTATATTCCACCTGATTTTCCACTTCATTGCACTATTTTTGATCACTACTAAATTTAGAATTGTTTAAACTTGGGTGTGGTTAGTGCCAGGTCTTTCTTCTCAGACATCCCATGAATGTGTTTGCATTCCGTAATAGTGCCATTTTCTGGGTTATTTCTTATATGAGGTGTTTGCTTTCCAGGCTCCTGTTAACGTCCAGCATGTCTGTTTTCTTTCTTCCTTCCATATTTTCATTGTAAAAACATCTGGGCTGGCCCACTGGTTCAGCTTCCAGCTAGAAGCACTGGAAGAATGACTGTCAAATCTGTCATAAACTGGAAAGGTTCCTGTCTTTAAGTTAACATTGGCACTGAAACTGCTGCACTGAAACAATAAAAACTGGACCCAAAGGAAACAGGAAGCAAAACTGAATATTGGAGCAAAATGAGAAAAGTTCATTTCTAAGAAACAGAATTTATTGTAAAATATCTGCAGTTGGTGGCTTTTGGTGGGAAAAAAACCCTATATGAAGGCCTGTTCTCTCAGCGAAAAGGCTCGCCAACCTTGACAGAGAACAGAATCTTAAAATCTGTGCTGTATTTCCCTTCTCCAAAAGCCAAAGCAGTGTGCTACTAAGCAGTGAATTACCATGACAGTGCCTATCCCCTCTTTGATATCCCTGTACCTTCTTTCTTACACCATCTTTGTCTTGTCGTTTTTGGATGAGGAAGAACCTTTCTCTTTTACATCCTTCTAGTGCCTATCTTCTTCTCGGAAGTCCTGGAAACAACAGCAAAATGTAGTATGAATTAAAAGAAGAAATATATATATATATATGTATGTAGTGGCAGTGTGAGCTGAAGAGTGTTAACGGGTACTCCCTTGGTGCAACTCAGTAAAACAAAACACATAGTGTTCTGACAAACACACAGAAGCAAATTCGAGCAGTTTTCCTTGTAGCTCTTATGGTATATTCTTTTGCAGAAAAAGCAAGACAAGCATGGCTGAAATATTTTCAAACTTATTCATAGGGGAATATTAATCTCCAGGATGCACAACAAACACAGACTTTGATTTCCTTTTCCTTCCTTATATAGACAAGCCTAGAAACGCTGCAGAAAATGAGGAAGCCAGAAGCCAGACGAGAAGCAATATACAGAATTTGAAGTACTGCAGGTCTTGTTAGCATCAGATAACGATATGGCTCTACTGAAACCATAGAAGAACAGCCACGTTAATTATAGATTAGTGATGAAACAAGCTTAACCTTAACCCCATTAAAACAGCAGCCAAGGAGATCTCATCACAATGAAAAATGCAGTAGAGTGAAGAGGATATCCAAAGAATTATAACTAAAAAGGCACTTTATCAGTCTGTATATAGTGTTACAACAGTTGTGTAACTTGATTTGCTTCAGACACGCACTATCCACTATCTTTGTTGCAAGTCTTGTCTTTATAATGAAGATCCCGGTTTATTGCCTTGAACATCATTTTTTGAATGGTGGTAAGCTTCACTACCTGCTGTTCAGGACAATGCCCCTAATTCTGCTGATGTGTGCTTTACACACTTTTCCCTCATGTAATTATGACAAAAATGAGCCAGCTCATTGGTGTGCCAGATTGTAAAAGTTTAACCTGCGTGTACTTTTATACCTTAGGCAATTCCCTTCCTTCTATGACATTTTCCCAGGTCTAGCCACCATTTCAATGTCTGCAGCAACTGAGCCCCTGATGTCTCTGCTGTAGCTGATCATTGTTGGACATTGTTTTAGAGGAATCGAGACGATGTGCTGATGAAAACTGTCATGTGCTTTTAGTGTCTTCCAGTTCTTGACTTTGGTCTTCACCAAACCTGTGCTCCATTGACTTTATCTATGGGACAACATGCCTTCAAAGAAAGTCATCTGGCCTAGGCTGTTTCACAGAATCATAGAATCATAGAATCATTAGGGATTGAAAGGGACCTTGAATGATCATCTAGTCCACTTCCCCTGCCACAGCAGCATCACCTAGACCAAGTCACATAGAAACACATCCAGGTTGGTCTTAAATATCTCCAGAGAAGGAGACTCTACAACCTCCCTGGGCAGCCTGTTCCAATGCTCCGTCACTCTCACTGTGAAGAAATTCCTTCTCATATTGATGTGGAACCTCCGATGTTCCAGCTTACAACCTTTGCCCCTTGTTCTAACATCAGATGACACTGAGAAGAGACTGGCTGCATCTTTCTGATACCCACCCTTCAAATATTTATAGATCTCTGCCTTCTCTGTTTCCAGGGCACCCACCTCTTTCACCAGGGGGCCTACGTTGCCTACGTTGTTAGTTTTACCTGCAG
>VXBP01001750.1:19523-47490 GCA_013400115.1 Rhinopomastus cyanomelas | reverse complement strand
TGACCTCTCTTGCAAGGTTTAATTCCAAGGAGGCCTTGGCTTTTCTAGTTACATCCCTACATTCCGTCACCAGAGCCTTATAATCACCCCAAGTGGCCACCCCCTCCTTCCATGACCTATAGGCTTGCTTCTTCTTCTTCAGTTTGCCTAGTAGTTCCCTGGTTAACCATGCAGGTCTTCTGGCTCCCTTCCTTGACTTATTTCCTGTTGGGATGCTCTTTTCTTGTGCTGCAAGAAAGTGGCCCTTGAAGGTTAACCAGCTATCCTGAGCTCCTTTACCTGCCACTACACTGTCCCATGGGATTTCTCCTGGCAATTGCTTGAAAAAGCCAAAGTTGGCCCTCCTGAAGTCCAGGGTTGTGATTCTGCTCGCTATTCTGTTCCTACCACACAGGACCCTGAACTCCATCTCATGGTGACTGCACCCAAGGCTGCCCTCAACCCTCACTGCTTGAGCCAGGCCCGCCTTGTTGGTGAGGACAAGATCCAGCGGCGCTCCTCTCCTGGCCAGAAGACACCTAGGCAAAAACTTCTGAAAATCTTTTGCATATATGATGATGACTAGCACTGGTGGAATGTGTAGATTCCCTTACCATGAAGTTAAGAAAAATAAACACATAGCGAGCAATTCTATTTCTCCTCTGACCAAATATTGTTGTGAAACAATTTCAAAATTTAAAATAAGGTGCAAGTTTGATTAGCTCGTAACATTTTCAGTTGAATTGCTAGAATAGAACGTGGGTCAGAGCAGCTGATTTCAGAGATAGGTTTGGCCCTGCAGACCAAGTGTCCGGCTTATGTGAGCAAGTACCTGAACTCGTACTAAGTGGGTGCTTCAGTGCTTCAGGAAATGCCTAGAATGTTTAGAGCTCTGCCAGCAATACAGAGACTAACCTTCAATCTGGTGCAAGAGTTACCTTGAAGAAACCTTAGTTCTGAATTTGTATGCCAGAAGTAAACAATGACTCAGTTTCCATAGAGTAGGGAAATTACAGAAAGAAGACTGCTGCCTGCTTGAGGTGGAACCTTGCACGGGGTTTTCCTCTGGAGAGCTTCCTTACAATACACCTACTGAAGAAAACTTTGAGAGAAAATATGAGAATGGCTCTTTCAGTACACTCATGCCCCTTGCAGTCACAGAAAAGAAAGAAACTAACTGAAATGGAAGGGTTCCTATTCTGTGATCAACATCACATGATAATATTGCATTGCAGAAGAACCATGCTTGACCTTTAAAGAATTCTGCAAACTATGCCTGAAAAATACTAGTGTATGTTCTGTAATGGAAAAAGCAAAGTCCATTACAGGTTTGTACAAACAGTTTGGACATAGAAAACAAATGAGCAACTACTTGGCTGTAGAGGCCACCTGAATATGAATATCTGTCTGGATTTCAGAAACCTTGGAGACTCTGCAACAGTGGTCCCGTTAAGTGAATTGCTGCTGCTTCTATTTTCTATTTGAATGCTTTATATAGGGAAATGAATAGTGTGAGCCTGAATAAGATATATATATTGCAGAGACCACGAGGGCACTAATGGACCCAATTTTCCTACCAGCTGCACCTGGAACCTCTATCCATATTCACTCACTGTGGTCTCGGGTACTTCATTTACTATGATGAACACTGAATTAGACATTTCTTTTTAGGAGAACCTAGGTAGAGCTTTAAAAATCCCTTCCAGAACAATGTATTCTATTCTTCTGTGATTCTAACCTATTATATGAAATAAAATTAAATTGAATGAAAATATCCATACATCTTCAAAGTAATTTTCTTTGCTAAATGTTTCAGAATTTGTGAAGTTTTTAACTATTGTAGCTTCATTGAATCATAAAATACCACAAGTTGGAGGGGACACATAAGGATCATGGTGTCAAACTTCCTGCTTCTTGTATGACTACTTAAAACATAAGAATACAGCTTCACTATATGCTCAGCTATACCCTACAATTCACTTACAATGCCTTTATCAAGTTTACTTTCCAGTGTTCTTTGCTTGTTATTACTATTTGTAGATGACCCATGTTTCTGGTCACAGAATCATGACTTTTCTGAAGTGATCAAAGAGTGGAGTTTGGTAGATATCATAAAGTCTTACTCGAATGTCATTAGAAGGTTTTCATTATGAACTCATATGTAACCCTACTTACTATGTAACCCAGCTCTGATAGAGTAAAATATCATCATCAGCTGCTCATGCAATACTGCCAAGATTTTCTCCATGAAAATCTTGTTTTCCTTATACCAGACTGTCTTTGCCACTTTCACACAACGTGTTTTGGAGTACCCCATAAATGCTAAAGTAGTCCTTTACAGATTAAACAAGGCTCAAGGAAAAACTTAGGACCAGAGTGCCCTACGACAGCTGTGTGTGAGGAAGACTATGTGTTTCCTAAACAGTGAGAACTGAGCAAGCAGCAAGAAGTAATTTGTACTGGATTTCTCTGGAGTTCCATCAGGTATTGGCTACTTTTGAAAAACATCAATAAAACTTGGCTTGTGTTAGATGGTCTTGACATGAGAACAGAATTTAAACATCCTGGCTGCTGCTATTTGTTCTACTACATGACGCTTCCTTCGGAAATTTTCCAGCTGAAATAAAACTGGGGGCTATTTCAATATTACTAGATATATCCTAGAGGGATTTTTTAACCTCTTAATAAAAATCAAAGACAAATAAAAACACCCCGTTGTCCCATTGCCTTTCTTATCAATTTATATCCATCAGCACAAGGTATTGATCAGTACAGCGGTATTTCCAATTACCTCCATACACAAGTTGCCACCATGAAACCCTTATCTAAACCTGGCCTGAACACACACTTTCTTTCACCATCCGGCCTGAATCGTGGAGTGGTTAATACTGTTACAGCTTATCATCTTTGCTAATCAGGTGAAAGCCTGGACTTCATGTGACCTTTCTTACAGTCAGGAATTGCTACAAGGTTCTACAGTGTTTTAAAATATTTCAACTTATATTTAATATTGCTTGCTTCTCAAATAGGGACTATGAGTTGAAATTTTTGCATTTATAATAAAATCGTTCAAAAAACCTTTCAGAAATGTCACATTAAATTCTTAAGTAGTAAAACCTACTATTTAAAGGAATTATTGATATGCCCTTGGTTATGTATTGTTTACTTTTCCGCCCTGCAGCCCTTTTGCATAGTATTATATTTTCCTATCCCAGTAAGGTCTATTTCCTGAAGTGTGTTCCACTGCTCTATGTGTTTTTGGCATGTGGGTTTTGATTTGTCATTTTAACTTTACAACATTTCATTCATTACACTGCTAATATTATGAAACACATCATTAAAGTCGTACCGAGTGTCACAGCTCTGCAGGATCAAATCTCACCCGTCTCAGGTCTGAAAATCAGTTTTGAGTGAAACCAATGCAGAGAGTTTGTGTCTTAGCTCACTGCCCTGTCCCTGACTGCCACAAAAGATGCTAATAGGCTTCTGCTGGTTTTGCTATTCTTCCATCTGTGGGAGAAATTTTGTGTTGGGGTTCTGTGCATGCCTGCTGTCTTTTCTGTGGCATACAGCTCGGGAAATGCCACTTCCACGCATCTTCGGATTCCTGTCTCTTTGAAGAAAGCAACAAACGAAGTACTGCCTCATCCTCAGGCACGGCTGAATGTCCTCTCTATCCTGGATTTTCTGTAATTGAAATGCATCATTGTCATGAATACTGCAGTGAACAGTCAATTAAAAAAACTGTTGTGAAGGAAAGTATTGCTCCACCATGAGTTTGTTTTCTAGTGAACACACTTGATGAATTTATGCCGGTTATTGAACTTTAAATATTTAGTTCTGAACAGTGCAATCCATTCTGCTTCGGTGTACTTGCTCCAGAGTGCAGCCACGCTAGCGTCCAGTTCTGCTCTGCTGAAGCATGCTTAGAAACGTGTCAACAGCATGACGTCACCAGCGCGCTGCCTGTTGCCACAGTGAAATGAAGCTGTTGCTCCCATGCGATCTAATCTTACCCATTAGAGGGAGGAATGTGGACTTTTGTTTTTTGCAGCAGTATGATTTTAATGAAAAATGCCACCTTTTTTTTAGTTACACCTGTATTGCTGTGATTGGAGCTCGTGTTTCCTCCACTAGTTTTGCATTGTCTATTAGAATAAACATAACAGCACATTGTAGAACAGCTGGATGCTATTTGGGAGGCATGGAAGTTTCTTCTGAACGTGCTAAGTGTTTCTTAGAGCCCAAGCTGAGCTCTGTCTCTTGCTGGCTCATGCACATGTATCAGCAGAATTGATTCTCAGACACTTGTGAAAGTGGGCTGCTTGGCTTTTGGGAGACTTTGGGGAGCATTTCAGGAACATTTTAGAGATTTTTAGGACCCTTGTCCATCATATGACTATCCAAAGAGTGAGCTGTGGGCCACTAGGAAAGAAGTCAGAATTTCACTTGATAATCCTCTAACAAAACCAGGAACTGAGGAAATTATTTCTTTGAACTGGCCTATGTATGAGGAAGAGGAGAGGTGGATTCACTAGTCAGTAAGTCACTGAGTCAGAAATTATTAAACTGCCTGAAAAAATCATGACATTTGAAAAAATAATGTCTCCAGGAATGATGCCCCGGCCCCTGCTCTGGCAGCATGTTCAGTGTCCAGCAACCCTCTTTGAAGAAACTCTTTCTAACATGCAGCATAAACCTCCTCTGGTGCAGCTTGCCGCTGTTTCCTCTAGTGCTGTTGTTTGCCACTAGGGAGAAGAGGCTGTCCTCCCTCTAACTCAAATACTTGTAACAACTGACGTGATGTCCCCTCAGCTTCATTTTCTCTAGGCTAAGCAATGGCAGTTCCCTCAGCTGTCCTCCACAGGGCTTGTGCTCCAGAGCCTTGGATGAGCTCTGGGAACAAACCCCAGACTTGCAAGGAGTTAGGAGCAGGTATGTTCATTGCAGCATTGGGCACCATGAGGGGGTCGTTCCACGAAGCATGTCCATTGATTGAAACAAGAGACACAGGTTATATGCAAATAAAACACGCATAGTCATGTTTTTCCTAGAAAGGGCAGGGTTATGTTAATCAGTTCTGGTTACTCATTTCCATCATCCTCATCTACACAGAGCACGCACAGTAGAGCTCAGGCTCTTCGCTCATGCTCTCTGCAGTTTTGTGGGCTTAATTAGTTCAAATAGTTAATGAGACAAGAAAAGGGAAGGAAGGGGGGAAACAGAAAAAGAAGTAAAAAAAAGGAAAAAAAGTAAAGAGCGTGGGGAGAAGGTTTTCTGGGGTTTCTCAGATGATTCCCAGCGTCCTGCCGATTGATTGACCACCTGGGCTTTGGGGCGGGGGCTCTGCTCTCCCTCAGTCCACAAAGACAGTTCAAACAGTCCTTTGTCTTCTCCTTGCCGCATCTTTGTGTTGAAATCATGCTGAAGGCTCAAGGTCTCATCATCTCATTTGCTGCTCCCAGCGAGGCTGAAGCTGTCATGGGGTTGGTGGCAATGGAACACCTGGGCTGGCCCTCAAGGCTGGGAGTGCTGCCTTAAGATGGGCCTTCTGTAGAACGCTCTGCAGATACAGCTGTAAGCTAAAATGTACTTGTTACTTCTCATACAAAGCCTCTTGTCACCTCCATGAACCTTGTTGCCTTTGGACATGTTCCAGCACTTCAGTGTCTTTCTTGTAGTGAAGGACCCAGAACTGAATGCAATACTTAAGGTTTGGCCTGACCAGTGCTCAGTACAGGGGCACAATCACTTCTTTCCTTGTGCTGGTCACATAATTTGTAATCATAGAATCATAGAATCATCGTGGCTCGAAAGGACCTCCAGGGTCATCGAGTCCAACCTTTTCTCCTAGTGCCTAACCGCTAGACCATATCCCTAAGTGCCACATCCACTTGTTCCTTAAACACCTCCAGGGATGGTGACATCACCACCTCCCTGGGCAATCCATTCCAGCACCTAACCACCCTCTCAGTAAAGAATTTCTTTCTAACATCCAGTCTAAACCTCCCCTGATGCAACTTGAGGCCATTTCCCCTCGTCCTATCATCACTAATTGGAGAGAAGAGCCCAACACCAGCCTCGCTACAACCTCCTTTAAGGTAGCTGTAGAGGGCAATAAGGTCCCCTCTCAGTCTTCTCTTCTCCAGACTAAACAACCCCTGCTCCCTCAGCCTCTCCTCACAGGGCATGCCCTCCAGCCCCTTCACCAACTTGGTTGCCCTTCTTTGAAATGCACGCTACTTGGCCACCTGGGCACACTACTGGCTCATATTCAGTTGACTAGCAACAAATTCCCCCAGGTCCTTTTCTGATGTGCAGATTTTGAACCACATATTCCCAATCCTTTAGCCTTCCGTGGGGTTGTCATGACTCAAGAGCAAGGTACCTGGCCCTGCTGAAGACCAGGCATCTGTCTCTTTTGGATCATGTATGTTTTCCTCTGCCTGTGCAAACGGGTGGCTGCAGCATTCCTTGCACCATAAACTGCTGGAGTGAGCGCCAGTGAGGAAGGAGTTGAATCTCCTACACTGGCTGTCAAATGGACAAAGAAACCTCAGCAGGCTTCATCTGTAACTGTTTCCTTGTTGCTGAGCCCAGACTACAGGCAGGATGCAAGAGCTGACCCAGAAAGGCAGAGTGTGAACCTCTCTGGGTGTGATGCATTTTGGTGGACCTTCTTTGGCCCACAGCACATGGCTTGACCATATATCCTTTACAGGATGGAGTCCTATGAACAAAACTGTTTATATGAAGCAGTGGTTTAAAGTCTTTTTCTTGAGCCTTATGTAAACTTTAGTTTACAACAAGAATTCAAAGTATTTCAAATGTTATTTTGCAACTGAGTTCATTTCAGTATTTTTGGCATTCTTGTGGCAAGCAGTGCTCAAAAAGTCCTGGTGCAGGCAAGTCTAGAGAACACGTCATCTCACCAGAACAGGCTCCACCTTTTGCAAACCACCACAGGATTGCTTGCTGCACTTCACCTTCCAGTAAACTGCATGAGTTGAAAGTACTCAGCCCTACTCAGGGTTGTGGGCAGTGACTGTCACAGAACCACAGAGTCACAGAATCACAGAACATTAGGGATTGGAAGGGACCTCGAAAGATCATCTAGTCCAATCCGCCTGCAACAGCAGGATCACCTAGACTAAGTCACACAGGAACAGATCCAGGCGGGTTTTAAATGTCTCCAGAGAAGGAGACTCCACAACCCCTCTGGGCAGCCTGTTCCAGTGCTCTGTCACCCTCACCGGGAAGAAGTTCCTTCTCATATTGATGTGGAACCTCCTATGTTCCAGCTTACGACCATTGCCCCTCGTCCTATCTCCAGATGACGCTGAGAAGAGCCTGGCTCCATCCTCCTGACACCCACCCCTCACATATTTATAGACATTAATGAGGTCACCTCTCAATCTCCTCTTCTCCAAGCTAAAGAGACCCAGCTCCCTCAGCATTTCCTTACAAGGGAGGTGTTCTATTCCCTTCATCATCCTCGTTGCTCTACACTGGACTTTCTCCAGCAGCTCCATGTCCTTTTGAACCGAGGGGCCATATGAAGATGCACAATCATAGAATCATTAGCTATACCCAGCCTATAGAATGCTATAATTAATAGCATTCAGATGACCTCACTCACAACCTTTAATGAATGATTTTACATTCCAATATTTCCCACATTTGCCAGAAGAACATCTGGATAATTTACCAAAAGTACTTCTCAAATATTTTATTGTTATGACCAAATCTATCTTAGATCGTTTGTTTTGGTCATGCTACCTAAAACTGCAGCTGCATACCACACCCAAAACAGGAATAAAAGCATTTCTGGAGTTGCATATGCTCTCTTTCACTTGCTGTCAACCACCATGCAGCTGATAAAACTTTTGGGAAAGGTGTCCAGTTTCCCTGTGAATTAGTATAGAAAAGCCATAAACCTGACCTCTGTATTGGGGAAGACTATGGAGAGATTCATCTTGAACACTCATAGAGCATGAGAGATCAGGCCCAGCAAGCATGAGTTAATGGAAGCTAGGTCCTTCTTGACCAATTTGATATCCTCCTTCGACCAGGTGGCATGCCTAGTGGATGAGGGAAAGGCTGTGGATGTTATTTATCTAGATTTTAGTGAAGCATTTGACACTGTATCCCAGTGAACTCTCTTAGACAAGCTAGTGGCCCGCAGTGCAGACTGGTGGACTCTGCTGGGTTAAACACTGGCTGTACGGTCAGATCCAAATGGTGGTGCTCAGTGGAGTTAAACAACAAATGTTTCTCCTTAGGGTTCAGTTTTAGGGCCACTTCTTTTTGATATCTTTATCAATTATTTGGATGAGGAAATTGAGTACACCCTTAATAAGGTTGCAGACAACATCAAGTTGTGTGAGAGTGGTGTTGTGCTTGATGGTAGAGAGACCCTCCAGAGAGAGCTAGACGGGCTGGATTGATGGAGCAAGGCCAGCTGTAAGAGCTTCAACCAGATCAAGTGCCAGGTCTTGCACTCAAGTCACAACAACCCAGTGTAATGCTATAAGCTTTGGGGAGAGTGGCTGGAAAGCTGCTGAGCAGAAAGAGATCTGAGGGTTCTGAGTGACCACTGGCTACGTAAGATATGGTGAGGCCACACCTCAAGATTTGGGTTCAGTTTTAGGCACCTCAATGCAAGAAAGACATTGAAGAATTTTTCTCATGGAGCTGACCTGGATTCAGATCCAGAATGATGGAATCATGCTGGAAAGTGAAAATGAGAAAAGAACTTCTATTTCAGGCAGTGAAATGAGAGCAGAAAACGAAACAAGAATATTACAAGAGGGGACTGTATTTTAAGGACTTGGCTGTCATGAAATGCAGTCGTGCTCCTCTTTATATTTTTGGTAGCAACAGCAGTGTGATTTATGCGTCTTCACTCATGGGTGAAGAGTATGTAAACAAAAAAAAGAAAGAAGCCAAAAAATTTACTCTTTTGTCTATGATGTTTGCCTGATAGTATTTACTCTCCAATGCATAAAAGCAAACTAAATGTTATAAAAAAATGTAGGTGCTCTGTCACAATGAGAAAAGAGGCCAAGCCTGAAGGTGAAATTTAAAAGTTGTCCTTTTTTTTGACAGAATCTGTCTTACATATTAGTCAGCAGCATTAATTTTCATTTTCAGCCATTTCCTTTTTCCTGTTTGTCATATGTTATACTCAGGTGTTTACTAGAGATTCTTAAAAAGAAAGTCAGTTAATATTCTTTCAACAAATAGCTGCTCTTTTAATACAAAACATTGCATAAAGTACAAGTAAACTAGGTAGAAAACAGAAACTGTTGATCTTCTAATATTTGAATTGAAGTTGTAAATAGAATGAGGAGTCTAACTGCATTATTACATTCAGATACTTACTTATCAGATTTTAAGTCACTTAGAATTGTGTTCAGAAAAATCTCTAAATTTGTTTCCTGGATCCCAAGACTCAGATGTACAGTAGATGTGTGATTGTGCTGGCAAGAGCAGCATCATAAATGCTAACAAAGCCTTTGATTGCCTGCTGGAAGATATGGCTTTAGCAATGTTGCCTCCCTACTTTAAACAGGAAATCTCATCCCTGTATTGCTGTATTTTGTAGAAGAATTAGTAGGATTTGAGAAGAATATACATGATACTTAACATATCCCATGAGCTGTATAAAGCAGAAATATTCCTGAAAGGCAAGGATACGCTACAGGAAATTTCAGTGAACATTTGCAGTAGACTTGAGGCTCTTAAAAGACTCCATATTTTGACTTATGACCATGCATGAGAGAACAGTTTCTGAAGGACTAGAGTGTCGTATCAGTCAAATATTTAGATGCAAGATTGCCATCGGATAAATCTGAAGTGGAGGTTGTCCCATGGGTGTTTTCCCCTTCCAGTAAGTAAATGCTTTATGCAGCAATTCGGGATTACAAAAAGAGACCATAGCTCAGCCTACATCAGCTAAATACTTTTATTGTCATACTGTGATCTGACTCCATCACTTTCGTCTGTACTATTTTCACTGATTCCTAAATGCCAGGGAAACTTCTCTGAATGTTTGTTTCATTGTCTTCTGTGAGTGTGGACAAGAGCATCACTTGAGATACAAAGTGATCTTACAGTACTATCACCTAGAAATACTCCAGATTTTCTGGAGTTGTGCTAGAACTTCTACTTATGAGAAGGAACAATTTTTGTTTGTCTTTTGTATTTTCTTGGGAAAAAATATTTCTCTTCAAGTTGACAATTTTCATGTTTGCAGTCTGGTTGAGAGAAAGTTTCTTAAAGTCTGAGACTTCATGGTACCTCACCTACTGTTATAATCTGTTTCCCACTACTTCTGTTGTTCAGCCAGAAAACTGCATTTCTTCATCTGTCATGGGGCAGAGTGGAGGTTGGGTCAAATAGTGCATATGAAGTGTTTCTTGGTTTTTGTTCAAGCAAGATTTAGCTATTTCTTCAGCTGACTTAGAGTTGTTGATCTGTCTCATTCACTATAAATATGGTAAAGATGTTAACATAATCAAGGCTGACAGCAAACTATACTGACCTTAGTTACCTGTGCACTAAAATAATGATGGGGGGCAAGAAGGGAAAGAAAACAGGAGCAATGAATTAAAGAGAGAGATTCCCCACTTACTTATACTGTCTTGGTCCCGTGGATTCCACCTAATTTAGTAAATTTACTTCTGATTTACAGTGGCGTGTGAGAGATAAAAGCAAGCCTCATGTTATTGCAGAGAAAACTAAATTGAGATATGATTAATATCCTGCATTTCTCATGGACCACAAGTAAGTCAGATTAAATACATTACAATAGATTGCACCAAGGAAATGTTTTGATAAAAGGCTTCTTCAGGAAATCCATGATCTATAGAATAATTTGTAATTTAGTAAAATGTGTGAGCAATGAACTTACTCCTTTCATATTGTTCTTTGGCTCTCAGAGAATAGTCCAGTACTGTATTACATTTGTAACAGGATCATTTTACTGTCTTCCATTTCTCCATGTAGCTTCTCATTCCTGAAGCTGTTTCATTAATGTTGTGTTTCAGCCAAGAGGCAAATATTTCATTTGTTGGAAAATCACTTTTTATAACTTTGGGATATCCGGCAATAAATACTGTGGAAAGAGGTGGAATAAAAGATACAGTGGGCTTTGGGAAAAATACAAAACCAAGAACAAAAGCTTGAGAAGATCAGAAACATGTTTTAAACATTATTATACACATAATTTACATGTTTTAAACATTATTATACAAATAATTTACATGTTTTAAACATTATTATACAAATGAATAATATGATTCAGGTATCTTCTAATGCTGTTCATTGTTTATTCAGTACATATACTATTCTTATGCAGTGGCATAAATACTTTCAACATGTTATTCAGTTTCGTGCCATCCAATGTGGTTCTTCTTGTCTACTTCCCTCTCTATCTCTTTCAGGGTAGGGCACAGTCCTCTTCCTTCAGTGCTTACAGGTTTTCCAAAACTGTTTTCCCTTCTTGTTCCAAACTTTCTCCTTTATATTCAGACAATCTTTAGGCAAAGACTCCTGTAATAACCATATTTATGCCTTGCAGAAATCTCTTTATGACACATAAAGCATCAGAATTATAAGACAAGAACATTAAGGTGAATAAAATTTTGATATTGTAAAACAAAAAAAACCCCCACTGTATTTGCTCTTATTGTTGTTGGTGGTGTTTCTTGGGAGCTGGAAAAGTCATATCTGCAAGCAATTCTTTGTCAAGTAAGAGCCATAAAAAGAAAGACTGAGCTCAGAAAATCTCATTCATTCAGAATCGGGTGTTAAAAATTAAAACCCCTGAACATTTCTAAATGTAATAAGTAGGTGATACGACATTAAACCTGTAAAATATTTTATATATCAAAGCTACTTATAATGATGGGGAAACCTGCAAGGGGAGGAGATACTTTTAAAGTGCCAGTTTCTTAGATATAAGAGACATAAACGATTCCAGGATACAGTGAGAGGGAAGAGTGTGTTTTCATAGGATAGGATGTTCTTAGTATGTGTCACTAAAAATACCAAAAAACCCCCAAAGATTCTCAGAAATTCTTGTTTATTCGCACTGGGTTTAGAGACTAAAAAGTAAAACTGTAAGTGTTGGATTGCGTGGCATCTCAACATTAGTCACATAGGCTGCGTTGTCTAGTCAAGCAGTATGTAGGATTAGGATACGATATCTGTAATCTGAGCAGTAATAACTTTGTGTTAATTTGTAAAGGACCTGTGAGATGTGTTTGAACTATGGGGGTAACATATATTAATAAATACCTAGCGGAAAGAGTTTTGAATATATGCCCTGAGCAATGAATGATGACAATACCATTCCTTGCCAAGTGCGATAAAGACAGTGTTATTTTCTCATCTAAGGAATTCTAAAGGCTTAGCTATCTTAAGTACCTCAGACTTTGCTTAGCTTCAACATACACTTCCAACATAACTTTTCCTACGAGACCAAAGCTGATTGCTGTCAGAAAACTCCTCCTGGCATGCATGCTTTCCTTGCAAAACTTTGAAATCTGAGAAGAAATAGAAGGATTACTTTTCTTTTCAGAAAGTGCTGATGCTGAAACAAATACTCTCTGCACTTAAGTAATGTTCCTAAGTGCAGAAAATACAAGTAGACAATGCGAGTTGGGTGCATGGCCAAAGAGAAACCTACACTGTGCTTCAGTGTCTTCCCCAGGTGGGATCATTCAGAATTACTGGGTTCACTGTGAAGCGTTCCTACTCTGTGGAACGGTTGCAATCAATAAATCCCAAGCCTTCTATTTAGTATTCACTGGGGAGGAACAGGTTAGGAATGCTAATTTATTCCTTCGTGGAATATTAGTGTTGCATGGTATAAAAAGCCACTAGGATATTTACTTCTACAGTCTATCATCTTTGTTTCAATCTAAACGCTGATGCCTTCATGCATAACATACATAATGAGTATCTGCCAAACCTAGTCTGTGAGCAGTATTGAAGTCTGGTTTCATATTTAGTATCTCTTATATTGTCTAGACTGTAGACTGACTTGTATCCTTAAAGTATCTGTAAAGCCAGGTATATTTTTTGGGGGAAGTTTGTGATATGTAATTTAATTTTAAGGGATTTAATATTCATCTGATTTCAATATACATTTAACTTACGTCATATAATCTACAGTTTTTTAATCATAATAAATAATGAAAAAGATTTTCTGGAATAAAACATGTAGATAAAATGTTTTACCAGAGAGAAAACTGCTTCAAGGTTGATGAAGCAATAGACTTGAAGAAGACACATAAATCAAAACACCTAGGTTACTAAAAAGTGTTTGTGTCTATACAGTGTCTTCAATCCTGGTTTAGTTTTCTATGAAAGTTTCAAAATACATTCAGAAGTAGAATGCAGTCCAGGAAAGGCACCTACTCTTCAGCTTCTCTGAAAAGCACACCACTACTTCAGTGTAAGAAAAAAGAAGTATCCATTTAATTTTAAATATCTTGTGGGTTTTTTTGTTTTGCTTTGTTGGGTTTTTTACATTATTTGGATTCGGTAATCTTGAGGTATTTTTCGTTATTCTGAGGCAATATTAAGTCTGTAATGCTCAGCATCCAACACCTCACGTAGCATGAAAGCTGAATTTTGTGCTTGACAACCTGAGGTTTTTTTGACAACTTCTGGAGATGCTAGCGGTCTGAAGTGTTCACCTCTTTACCCATCAATAGTCAGTTAAAAGTTTAACTGAAACAGAGGTGTTTAGGGGAGAAGGTACAGAAACAAAACTGGTTTTAGTTATCAGTAACTTTCAGGACAAACCTACAGTTGATTCTTTCTATATTCTTCTCTGTTGGAAAAGCAAGAAAAAAAAAAAAGAGAGGATCAGGTCCCTTTTATTTTCCAGCTTGGCTCCCCTTTGCTCAGGACTGTCATCTGGCTGCTCTATGAATTTCATTTCTTTCCAGTCTTGAGCTCTAAAAGCAGAAGTCACCATTATAAACCCTACTGAACAAACAATATCATGTACTTTCCACACTACTGCACTTCTCTAGGAGCAAACTGGTTTTGGATAGTAGAGGCTGGTAACTAGTGATTTCTCTGGAGGTGGCTTACTAGTTCTGAGGAAATCTTAACTGCAGTATTCATGAGTTGATGTGACAATTGTAATACAATTTATAGATGGAATACAGTAATCCTGGGCAAAATATGGCCACAGGCAATGACACGGTTAGAATTCAGTAGTTAAAAAGAATTCTATTTGAATTCTATGGCCAGGCTATTGAGAGTGTTTCACTATGTTTGTGAGCAGAGCTGTTTTGAAAATGAAATGTCTCTAAATATTCATTTGGCTTAGTTAAATATGGCATCAAGGGATGGCAGGCGGTGGCTGATTTACCGAGCCTGAAATACTACAGATATTGCTAAGATTAAAACAACTTTAGATGTTTTTCTTTAAATTTACTAAGTGAAAATATGTCACTTGGATGCTAATGCAGTGCAATAAAAATGAAATCTGTGACAGTTTCCTACTGCCAACTGGACTATGCTGCAAACACTACAGAACCCCAATTCTGGGTTAACACCCCCCCCCCCCCCAGTTTCTTAACTTTAAGAAAAATACATCAAGCTTGTTGGGTCTTTGTAAAAATTAAATAATATATGAAATGCTTATAGTGTGCAGACAGAACACACACACAATGCATCTGTCATAGGCTGATCCTGCTGATTGCGTCTGAGATGATATTAACAAATTAATTTAGTTAATATGCTAAGGGTTCAACACAAAGAAACCCAAGGAGGGTTCAAAAAGCACTTTATAAGTTGCAGGCAAAAACAAAGTCTTGTTCAATCTGGATCAAAACCAACAAGACACATTTACAACATAAAACCCCCAACACACAGACATACAAATATTAACCACATGTTCTTACATAACTGGGCAAAGTTACTACCTCCACTCTCTTAGGGGAAGGAAACCTCCAGCAGTTCTTTTCCTTGGAGTAACATGATGTCCATCATTCAGTCCTTGCATCCTTTTCTCAGTGGTAATGGTCTCTTTAAGGGTAATTTCCCTGTTCCACTTCCTTCCAAGCCAGTCCTCTATCCCAGTGCTCTGAGCCCTGTGCACCAGAGATGCGGAACGTTTCCTCTGCTCATCTCTGAGGTTCCAAACTCTCACTCTTTCTCCATTCAGCACATTCCAAAGGCACGATGGCTGCTGTGCCCAGCTTCAGTGACATGTGCTCTTCTCCAAGACCAAACTAACCATCAACAAAAAATAGGAAACAGAAAGCTCAAAACTAGTTGCAACGGTTTGCAAAGGCACTTAATCAGCTTGGAATTCCAAGCTGTTTATCACAAGTTGCCATAGTAACTCCCAAATCCCTTAGTCTAAGTTCCATCAAATTCAAACTACAACAGCATTTCTGTTATTTTCAGCAATAGTGTCCCCAGAATCAGCTAGAAAACCTACTAAGCAGAGAAATACCAGCTCAAAGAAGGCAGGGACTACATGTATGAGGGAATCGGATTAGAAATAGCATACAACTCTTCTACTTCTTTTCCATAAGACAAAACAGAATGGCCTCAAGCTGTGTCACTGGAAGGGCTGTCAGGCACTGGAACAGGCTGTCCAGAGATGTGGTTGAATTGCCATCCCTGGATGTGTTTAAAAGCCAAGTATGTATGGAGCTTAAGGACATGCTTTGATGGTGGTCTTGGTGCAGTTAGGCTATAGGTTGGACTTGGTGAGCTTAATGGTCTTTTCCTAAATGATTCTAGGATTTTCTAATCCCTCAGGCTCCCCAGATGCCCAATGTAATAACTTTTCACAGTCATAAAAAGGACTTTGAAAAATCTTCTAAAGTAAGAAGATAAACAATGATACACCTGCATCTAAAATTTACTGATTTTAGATTTAGATTTAGATAACAAGATGCATCCTTGTCAATGCACTCACAGAAATCTCTCTTTTCAAAAAAAATATTGTCAAACCAAAATCTTTGTCTATAAACTGTATAGGACTAAGAGCAATCCAACAAGGTCAGGTCAGGAGGAAACAACCTGGGGACTTCAGGAAAAGTGAGTTCTAGGTAGAGAACTGTTTTGGATGTATTGTGACATCGAGCTTACAGAATTAGACAGAAGTTACCTGCTAGCGGTTTTTGTGGCCTCACACAAAGGTGGACTGGGAAAGATGGAGTCATCATCTGGAAAGATGATTAACCAACAAGGAGTCTGACAGCAATAGGAAAGCAATTGCATCCAGTGAGCACAGCAAATCAGGACGAGGGCCCTGATCTGGCAATATGATGTGTATGTTTAACTATACCCTTGGGAGTGACTGGGTTTGTAGGAAGTACTCACATAAATAAGGTGAACTGTCTGCAGAGTTGAGGCAAAGGGCCAAAGCATCTGTCCTCAATCTTACAATACAGTGATGCAAAATAAATTACCTGAAAAATAATGGAACCTTTAATTCCAGTTCTCCGAGTCTTTAATTCCTGAGTGTATTCTATGTGGATTCATTACACTATGTGCACTGAGGCTATTTAAACAACTAATCCAGCATGTAAAATAAACTTTTCTGATGTAGGAAATACATCCTCATCTAAGTGAAAACTGAACTCATTTTATTTCATAATCTGGTTTATGTCTTCCACATGACCCAAGTGATTAAGGCCAAGTGGAATATACCTTTGGTAGCAGTTGCTGCAATAGTCACAGTTTTAGTTTGTGTAAACCTGAAATGTCATTACTAATGAGGAAAAAGGATCTTGTTTTTAAGCAGACATTGCCCTTGTATGCTATGGTTGAAGAAGCTGTAATAATTTTGTCATGATGATAACTAATCTTGATTTCTCTTGTTAGTCTGTAGTGCTTCACACGTAAAACATTTGGAATCACATATCCTCATAGAATCATAGAATCATTCAGGTTGGAAAAGACCTTTGGAATCACCAAGGCCAACCATCAACCCTACTCTATAGACTCACCCCAAAACCATGTCCCCCAACACTACATCTAAACTTCTTTTAAGCTCCTCCGGGGATAGTGACCCAACCACCATCCTGGGCAGTCCGTTCCAGGGCCTGGCCACTCTCTCTGTGAAGAATTTTTTCCTGGTGTCAAATCTAAACCTACCTCATTGGAGCCTGAAACCGTTTCCTCTGGTTCTATCACTAACTACATGTGAGAGGAGGCCAGAACCAACTTCTCTATGATGGCCTTTCAGATAACTGTAGAGAGAGATGAGGTCTCTCCTCAGCCCCCTCTTCCTCAAACTAGACAGACACAACTCTCTCAATCTCTCCTCATAAGATTTCTTCTCCAGGCCATTGGCTAGCTTCATTGCCCTCCTCCTCACTCGCTCCAGCACCTTGATGTCTCCCTTGTGCTGAGGTGCCCAAAACTGGACACAGTACTCAAGGTGTGGCCTCAGCAGAGCTGAGAACTGGGGAACAATCAACTCCCTACTCCTGCTGGACACACAGTTTCTAATGCAGGCCAGGATACTATTGGCCTTCTTGGCCACTTGGGCACATTGGTGGCTCACATTAAACCTCCTGTCAATTAGAACCCCCAGGTCCTTTTTGCCAGACTGCTTTCCAGCCGTTTAGTGTTGCATTGGATTGTTGTGACCAAAACACAGGCCCTGACACTTGGCACTATTGAAACCCAGACAATTATCCTCAGCCCATCGATACAGTCTGTCAAGGTCCCTCTGGACAGCCTTGCTACCCTCCAGCAGGTTGACACTCCCTCTCAATTTGGTGTTGTCTGCAAACTTGCTGAGGGTGCACTCAATCCCCTCATCAAGATCATTGATAAAGATGTTAAACAGGAATGGCCCCAGCACTGAGTCCTGGGGGACACCATTTGTGACTGGCCTCCAGCTGGATTTAGCTGCGTTGATGACAACTCTTTGGGCCTGGCCATCCAGCCAGTGTTCCACCCAGCAGAGTACATGCCCATCCAAGCCACCACAGGCAACCACCTTACTCATGAGAATGTTGTGTGGGACAGTGTCAAAGCCTTACTGAAGTCCAGACAGACTACATTGACAGGCTTACCCTCATCTACTAAGCAGGTCACCTTACCATAGAATGAGATCAGGTTTGTCAAGCAGGACCTGCCTCTCATGAGCCCATGCTGACTGGGCCTGACTGCCTGGTTGACCTTTAATTGCTCCATGATGGCTCTCGAGATGATCTGTTCCATAACCTTCCCTGGCACCAAGGTGAGACTGACAGGCCTGTCGTTGCCAGGATCCTCTTTCTGACCCTTCCTGAAGATGGGCATCACATCTGCGAGCCTCTAGTCCAATAGGACAGCCCCAGTTAACCAAGATTGTTGAATGATTATGGAGAGTGGCTTGGCAACCACATCCGCCAGCTCCCTCAGTACTCTAGAGTGTAATCCATCTGGCTCCATAGATTTATGAGCATCCAGGTCATGTAGTGGATTCATAATCATTTCCTCATGGACTATGAAGGGCCTATTCTGAGGCAAGGAAGCACCTCAGCCTTATCATGATCATTGACCATCGTGTTCCTCTCTGCATCTAACAACAAGTTGAGATAATTCCTACCCTTCCTCTTAGGGGATAAAACTCTAAGATTCTCCTTTTGTTCCCGAGTTCCAACCAAAGCTCTCTGTTCAGCCAAGATGGTTTCCTACCCTGTTGTCTTGTCTTACGTGGCTTGAGGATGATCAGTTCCTGCACCTTTCAAATGAATTCTTTAAAGTGTGCCCAGACTTCTTGGGCTCCCATGTTCTCCAGAACTGTCTCTCAAGGGACTATCTTAACCATGTTCCGAAAGAGGCCAAAGTCTGCCCTCCAGAAGTCCAATGTGGTAGTTCTGCTGGCCTTGCCCTTGCTTCACTAAGAATGAGAACCGTAATAATTCATGATTGCTTTGTCCAAGACAGCCTTCAACCATTACATCCCCAACAAGACCTTTTCTGTTAACAAGTAGCAGGTCAAGGACTCAATTTCCCCTGGTTGGGTCCCTAATAATTTGTGTTGGGAAGTTATCTCCCACACAACTGAGAAAACGTCTGGACTGTTCCCTCACTGTTGTATTGTATTTCCAGCATATGTGTGGAAAGCTGAAATCCCCCATGAGAACAAGGCGTAGAGATCAAGAGATCGAGAGATCTCACTCAACTATCTGTACAGTATCTTATCAATCTCTTCATCCTGGTTGGGTGGTCTGTAGCAGACNTCAACAACCACTCTCTGGGTGGGGCCATCAAGCCAGCTCTTTACTCATCTAGTGGTCCACCCATCAAAGCTATGTTCCACCAACTTGGAGACCAGAATGTGGTGCAGGACAGTGTCAAAGGCTTTGCTCAGGTCCAGGTAAATGACATTAGTCGCCCGCCCCTCATCCATAAATGTTGTGACCTGTTCATAGAAGGCCACCAGGTTTGTCAGTCAGGATTTGTCCTTGGTGAAGCCATGCGGCCTGTACCAAACACCTCTTCACTATTCTCCTGTCTCAGTAGTGCCTTCAGGAGGATCTGCTCCATGATCTTACCAGCCACAGAGGTGAGACTGACTGGCCTGTAGTTCCCTGAGGCTATTCCCATCTGTTGCCAACAGGCCTGACCTATTTTAAGTCAATCTATAGCCAAAATACCCAAAGCCCTACTGACAGCACCAGGCTCAGAGCCAGGTATTAATCTGTTGGCACATCCTATCTAGTGCCTCGTCATTCCACACAACTAGAGGAATAGAAGAGAACATGACCTATGCTCCTGATGCTTTGATCAGACACCCTAAGGCTCTGAATTCCTTCTTCATTTTGCTTGGAGGAGTTCTTCTCATATCACTGCCTACCTGAAACTACAACAGTGGATAATAATCCGAGGAAGCTTCTTCCTTGTGTCTTTAACCTGGGCTGCTGAGAGGNACAGAGGTGAGACTGACTGGCCTGTAGTTCCCTGAGGTTATTCCCATCTGTTGCCAACAGGCCTGACCTATTTTAAGTCAACCTATAGCCAAAATACCCAAAGCTCTACTGACAGCACCAGGCTCAGAGCCAGGTATTAATCTGTTGGCACATCCTATCTAGTGCCTCGTCATTCCACACAACTAGAGGAATAGAAGAGAACATGACCTATGCTCCTGATGCTTTGATCAGACACCCTAAGGCTCTGAATTCCTTCTTCATTTTGCTTGGAGGAGTTCTTCTCATATCACTGCCTACCTGAAACTACAACAGTGGATAATAATCCGAGGAAGCTTCTTCCTTGTGTCTTTAACCTGGGCTGCTGAGAGGCAACAAACCTCCCTGTGCAGCAGGTCTGGTCTGCATATTGGGCCTTCTGTTCCCCTGAGCAGTAAGTCACCAATTACAGTGACTCGCCTTACTCTTAATTGAGGAGGTTTTAATGCAGGTGGCAGATTGACTAGCCTTTGGCAACACCTCCAAGCAGGAAGAGCCATCATGTTCACTGTTTTCCAGTTCCTCCTGCAGACCATTAAAGCTGTTCTGCAAGGACACCTGGGGAGGTGGAAGAGTTGCCAGGTGGTTACACCTGCGGAGGTGAGCAGGAACCTTTTGCCATTGCCCTCTGTCCCCTAACTCATCATCATAATTTGGGCAGGGAGAGGACAGAGGGTGCACTATATCAGGTGCTATATGTGGCTGACAAAGATGATGTTGTTTATTATAGCTTTTTATTGTAGAAAGAATATCTAGTATCAGGTAAAATCTACTTGAAGATCAAGTCTGGAACAAAATTTATGGGAATTTATTGGTAGGAAATCCATCTGTTACCTTGTGATTAATTATTGTGGAAGGATTCTAAACGTGCTTCCTGTAAGAAAGCAGTCCTGAGTGCTAAACGTGTGCTCAGGTAGTTATGTTAATGTGTACTGTGACTGACTTTTTCAGTGAAACTGCTGTCTGTAGAAGTCAGAGCAATGGACAGAACAATGACATACCTTCTCCTGGAACAGTGTCTGTAAGAGGGGATTGGGCTGCTTGGATAAACTATGAAGTTTAGTAGGAGTTCTAAAAATCAGTAGATAATTCCAATGTACATGCTGTTCCATTGTCTTTGAATACACTGGAAAATTCTGGGCCAGAGAGAAGCTGAGGTATAACAGTATAAATTCAGTAGTGTTTGTTTACTGTAAATCACCCCTTTTGACAGTGTTGCTGAAAATGTAGTCTTCAATGCCCGAGTTTAAAACCTTTAAATGGCATCCCAGATACAAATCTGTACATTTCAGTTGTTTTTACTCTGGACCTCTGAGGCTTTTTTTTTTTCTGTTGGGATTTTTATTGCTTTTTTTAGTGTGCATTAGGCTAGAATTATTGCTAGTTTACTCCCTCACCTCATTGCTCACCTCAGCCTTTTTTCAGTCTTGACAGCCTTAAACTTTTATATCCATTTTCATCAGGTGCTGGCTCTTTTCCATATTCTAATATTTTAGTCATTCTGGGATGCACACTGTGAGCCAGATTAATAGTTTGTAGCCACAGCCTGATGTTAAGAGGTTGCAAGGACATGAATTGTTTGCATTGATTTTTAGCAAATAGTGATGGGTAATATCTGCTCTTCTGCGAATTAGTAAGAAAATAGATGGGTAACAGTTTCCTCCTAATTTTTATCCTGAATCCCCAAGGGTCTGTTTTATGTCCTGGGTTAATCTACCCTTAAAATTTTATTTTAGAAGCCATCTGGGCATTTGGACAGAAACCTGATATAACTGATTGTGAACGGGCATGTCTTGTGCAAAGGAATAGCTGTCCTGGAAGCATCCTGCAATACTCTACTTGGCCTCACAACTGGTCAGCACAGGAGAAGAAGATAGTCTTTCACTTGGAGACTCCCAGGAACAGGTTGCCCAGGGAGGTGGTGAAGGCCCTACCCCTGGATACACTCAAGGTCATGCTGGATAAGGTTCTGGGCAACCTGATCTAGCTAGAGATGTCCCTACTCATTGCAGGAGGGGTTGACTAGATGGCTTCTAAAGGTCCCATCCAACCCAATGCATTCTATGATTCTGTGATTCTAAAATGTAACTGTGGCACTCTGTGGCTTAGGTTAGACTTAAGCTGTGTTATGGGTGAACCCTGGCTGAGAGCTAAGCACCAAACAACTGCTCACTTAGAAGGGTAGAAGTAAGAAAACATTTTAGTTCAAATGAGGATGGTTTAATAGGGAAAGCAAAAGCTTTGTACACAATCACAGGCAGGTGTTCAGCCATCTCCAGGAAAGCTGTGTCCCATCACAAATAACAATTACTGGATGACAAATGCCATCGCCATGAGTGTCCCCTCTTCCATCTCTCTGCTGGCCTTCACTGCTGAGCATTACATCATATGGCATGGAACAATCTTTTGGCCAGCTGCAAACAGCTGCGCTAGCCANTTACGGATCGGAAGGGACCTCGAAAGATCATCTAGTCTAATCTGCATGGAACAATCTTTTGGCCAGCTGCAAACAACTGCGCTAGCCGTGTCCTCTCCCATCTTGTTATGCACCTCCAGCCTACTTGCTGACCGTGTGGTCAAGAAGCAGAAGAGGCTCTGACTCTGTAAGCACTGCTCAGCAGCAGCTAAATCATCCCTGGATTAACAAACCTGTCTTGGTCACAAATCCAAAGCACATCTCTGTACTAGTTACTGTGAAGAAAATAAAATGTGGCCCAGCCAAAACAACTGAAACACGTAATTAGAAGACTTTATATGAGTTTTACAATAATTAGCTGGAACCATGGGATGCTGTAATGTCACATGATAGCCTCACAATCTTTTAATTTTCTAATGTCAATCTTGTAAAGTAGGAAATGATGTTTTCCTTCTTTCACATATTAAGAACAGAAACATTGATTAAAGTTCACGTTAACACAATGTTCATGGCTGGTAGCTCAGGGCAAGTTACTTGTCCTGTGATTTGCAAGGTACATTCAAAGGCTCCTCTGCTAGCATAGAGAACAGAATCAAAACACCGATTTTGCTGCATCATTCTGCCCAAGACTGTTTTACTTGAACTAGTTCCTTCTAAGATACATTTTTTATACATAAACAATGATAGGCTTTTGACTAATGTCATTGACCAAGTGTATGGCAAATCAGAACTCAGATTTAGGCGCTGTCAATATCCCCACTTATAACTCAGTTTTTTATTTGACTGTTTCATCAATTAGCTGTGATGTTGTTTTTCACCCACTGTCTAAGGTTAAGAGGAAAAGAGGGTCATGTCTCAACAAAAAGTATCAGGCTTTTCGTTTCACACTATAAAAAAGTATCTCGGTGAGGTATTCTTTTATTAGATTCTGGACAGCTCTGGTAGGCTCTGAAAATTAACATCTGAATTCCCTTAAACTTCACTACCATTGCCAAGCAGTTTAAAAACATTGTTGATACAGAGGCTTCTTAATTACTAGTATGGTCTCTGTAATTGTCTAGTCTAGAAATTGATGAACAAAGCCATTTCAGAAAGCAATCAATTTGAAAACTAATTTGTTGGCGAAATGAACCATATAAACAAAATGCCACTTGCAGTTTGACTGAAATGAGATGTGCTTAACGAGCCTATCATCATCTGTGATAGTCATCATGATGGGTCACAGTTACATAAAATGTTATAAATCTGAACCAATGCACATAAAGCTGGAATATAGTATTTTATTCTGAAAATAATAAAACATAAACCAGATGGCTGCCCCATGGAAAGATCCTTAAATCTCATGCATTCTACTTACTGACTTCTGGGCAGATGAACTGAAACTGAGAAGTGGGGGGGGGAGGAAAAAAGCAGTTATTCTTTCTACAGAGCATTTTTTTTTTATTATCCATCTTGGAAGTTGAGACCAAGAAAGTAGAGGTGCTAGATTTGAGGCATAGGCCCTTTTGAGCAACTTTTCCGTCTTTATCTTGCACAGCTCCAGAGTAAAAAAACTAGATTATTTCAGGCAACTTGGAGGAAGCTTGAGGACTTGCCAAATGTTGGGGGTTTTTCTGGTTTTCTTTTATTTTTTTTAATTAGTAGCAATAAATAAGATGTATAATAAGATGTAAATAAGATGTAAAGTTGTAAGTAAATGTGATGAGATGGTTGGGTTCTAAAAAGACAGCCAAGGGACTAAGGAACTGACCTGCCTGAAAGAACATGAAGTCTAGTTTTTATTTCTTTGGTGTTTGGCTAAGCAGACAGCATGTCTCCTCCCTTCTGACCCATGACCCTATCTTTCTTTGGAATGTCTAATCCAAGAAATCTGCACTTGCAGCTTTCCCATTTAATATTAGATGATTCTCTGAACTTTCTTAGCAATCCCTTTTTAAAGAATTATGTACCAAATGTATCTAGAAGTCTAGGAAAAAGAGGATTTACTTAAATATGAAAACATTTCCTTGTAAATAGTGAGGGGGCAAAATCCTGTTTATAAATAATCTTTTACACTTTGCATTGCGCTCCAGAAAAGATAAAAAGTTATTCAGAAAAGATAAAAGGAAAGAGAGAAAAAGAGAGCAAAATGCATTTGTATGTATCCGTTGTCTCCTAAGACATCTATATTAGATAGGCACTCCACTAGATACAGGCCTCCAACCAGACTCTGTCCCATTGACCACCACTCTCTGACTTCTACCCTGTAGCCAGTTTACAATCCACCTCACTACCTGAAAATCTAGGCCACACTGCCTCAGTTTGGCTGCAAGGATGCTGTGAGAGACCGTGTCAAATGCCTTTCTTAAGTCAAGATAGATGACATCCACGGCTCTGCCCTCATCCATCCACCTGGTTACACCCTCATAAAAAGCTATCAGGTTGGTCAAGCATGACTTTCCCTTTGTAAAGCCATGCTGACTGTCCCTAATGACCCTCCTGTCCTTGATGTGCCCGGAAACAGCCTCTAGTACAAATTGTTCCATCACCTTCCCTGAGATGGAGGTGAGGCTGACTGGCCTATAGTTTCCTGGGTCTTCCTTCTTTCCCTTTTTAAAGATTGGGGTAACATTTGCTATTTTCCAGTCCCTAGGCACCTCTCCCGTTTCCCAGGACCTAGCAAAGATGATGGAGAGCGGCCTAGCAATGACTTCCGCCATCTCCCTCAGCACACGCGGGTGCATCCCATCTGGGCCCATGGATTTGTGCACATCCAGTTTGTTCAACTTATCCCTAACCCAATCCTCATCAACCAAGGCAGGCTCACCTGTTGCCTCAACCTCCTCTGTAGTCTGGGGTCTAATGTCAACACAACCCTTAGCAGTATAGACAGAGGCAAAGAAAGCGTTAAGTATCTCTGCCTTCTCTGCATCCTCTGTCTCCAGGGTACCCACCTCATTCTGCAGGGGGCCTACGCTGCCTCTAGTTTTACTTTTACTTGCTATATATTTGAAGAAGCTTTTTTTGTTGCCTTTGACCTCTCTTGCAAGGTTTAATTCCAAGGAGGCCTTGGCTTTTCTAGTTGCATCCCTACATTCCCTCACTAGAGCCTTATAATCACCCCAAGTGGCCACCCCCTCCTTCCATGACCTATAGGCTTGCTTCTTCCTCTTCAGTTTTCCTAGTATTTCCCTGGTTAACCACGAGGGTCTTTTGGCTCCCTTCCTTGACTTATCCCTTGTTGGGATACTCATTTCTTGTGCTGCAAGGTAGCGGTCTTTGAATGTTTGCCAGCTGTCCTGAGCCCCTTTACCTGCCAGTACCCTGTCCCATGGGATTTAGGGCTCCCGGTAAACAGCAGATTTCCCTATGATGGGGGTCAGCTCTGAATATATCAGTCCCTTTCAGGAGTGAGTCTCTAATAACCAGGACCCTTCTCTTTGTAGACGAGGTCGTTGTAACACTTCCTGGATGTATGAGACTTTGCCTGATCTTCAGTGTGGGTTCTCTATCCTCTATATCCTCATCAGATTTGTTGCCTTCCAGTAGGGGCTCATATCTAGTTCTTAGTGTCAGCTGGGGAGGAGCACCAGGCAAGGGTGGCACCCGCCTTCTGCCATTGCCCTGCACTTGGCTCCAGCCAACCATTTTACTTGGGCTCCTGTCTACCCCCTGAGAACCATAGGATACAGGCCCCTCCTGAGTCTGACTCTTCTTTATCCGTTGTCCAGGCTGCTGAGACTGACTCCACCTGTCTTCATAGGTTTCAGCCTCACTAGTTCTCCTGAGCCTTCCTAGTTCAGCCTGTAGCCTTTCAACCTCATCTTGTAATTGTGCCGCCCGGTCAAGCAGATAATCTACCTGCTCGCACCGAACGCAGCCAGGAATGTGAAAGAAGGCTCTGCATTCTTGACAGCCCATCACCTGCACACCCTCATCTTTTTGGAGGATCTCGTTTGGGTTCCTGCCTCCACCAGGTGTGACTGAAGCCTGGCTTTCCTCTACTGCCGCTTTGAGTATTGGGGAACGATTTGGTTTGTGTGTTGGGAAATGTATTGAGAAATTATTGTTGAAAGTAAATTTGTTTCCCTGAAGTCCAGTTTTCACCTGCTGACTCATAAGGGCCCAGCTAAGTCCCCCTTGTCTTTGTTTCTAATTCATCCCAGAAGTGACCAGCGTGTCAGATGGTGACAAGGAACATACGTATGTGGATTAATACAGCAAACCTCCTGTCAGGTTTCCTCTAGCAGAAAGCTGCAGGAGTGATACCATCCTGCCTCTGGTTCCAGAGTTAGTCAAGGGTCCCTGGAAGTATCTTATCCCAGTTGCAGCCCCATGGAACGGAGGCTGACTGAGTTTGTCAACTCTGGAGATTGATTTGTTGCAGGTCCTGGTGAACTTCTTAAGCTCTGATACTTGAAATCAGTTAGAATCTTTTAAAAAGAAATAGTCCTTAGTTAACCAACTGCATGGGGACTGAAATGTGGCATTTGCAAATGACTTTGAATTATTTGAATGAAGTTGTGTGACAGCTCAAGTCGCTGCTGGATTTGGAGGAGAATTCTTGAGGAGACAGCTGTGTAAGGTGTTCAATTGATTAGCTTTTCATAAGAAAACTGGGACTGTAAATGTCATGATTTTTTTCAAAAATTGTTTTTTTCTAAGTATAAGAAATTTCTAAGAATCATTATGCCTAATTAATGTTCCAATAGTCGCCATCCCTGGAGCTGTTCAAGGCAGGATCGGAGGTGGCCCTTGGTGCCATGTTCTAGCCTTGAGCTCTGTGGTAACAGGTTGGACTTGATGATCTATGAGGTCTCTTCTGACCTTGGTAATACTGTGATAATAAGAGTTCCACTGACAAGTGACATTGTTTTGAAATTGCCCTATGTGTCTTTTGGTGATTTTATTGTCTAGTACAGTAGTGAGAAAAGCTGTTCCTTTCCTTTGGCATGTTTTTTGCCAGAAATTCGTTTTCCAAAGGAAAAGTAAGGCATTTGGCACAGTCTCTCACAGCATCCTTGCAGACAAACTGAGGCAGTGTGGTCTAGATGATCGGGTAGTGAGGTGGATGGTGAACTGGCTGCAGGATAGAAGCCAGAGAGTAGTGGTCAATGGGGCGGAGTCTGGTTGGAGGCCTGTATCTAGTGGAGTGCCCCAGGGGTCGGTGCGGGGACAAGTCCTGTTCAATCTGTTAATTGATGACTTGGAATGAGGGATTCGCATGCACTGTCAGCAAGTTTGCTGATGACACAAAGCTGGGTGGTGTCGCCGACACCCCAGCAGACTGTGCTGCCATTCAGTGAGACCTGGACAGGCTGGAGAGCTGGGCAGAGAAAAATTTATTGAGCTATAACAAGAGTAAGTGCAGAGTCTTGCATCTGGGCAAGAACAACCCTAGTTACCAGTTACCTAGTTACAGAATGGGGACTGAGCTGTTGGGGAGCAGTGTAGGAGAATGGGACCTGCAGGTCCTGGCAGACAACAAGATGACCACGAGCCAGCAATGTGCTCTTGTGGCCAAGAAGGCCAACAACATCCTTGGGTGGAACAGAAGTGGGGTGGTTAGCAGATCAAGAGAGGTTCTTCTCCCCCTCTACTCTGCCCTGGTGAGACCACACCTGGAGTATTGTGTCCAGTT
>VXBP01001750.1:0-19471 GCA_013400115.1 Rhinopomastus cyanomelas | reverse complement strand
CTGGAGTATTGTGTCCAGTTCTGGGCCCCTCAGTTCAAGAGGGATGTGGAGCTGCTGGAGGGAGTCCAGCATAGGGCAATCAGATGATGAAGGAGGTGGAGCACCTCCCTTATGAGGAGAGGCTGCGGGAACTGGGTCTCTTTAGCTTGGAGAAAAGGAGACTGAGGGGTGACCTCATTAATGTTTATAAATATTTGAAGGGTGGGTGTCAGGAGGATGGAGCCAGACTACATCTCAACTTCATCTAGTGATAGGATGAGGGCCAATGAGTGTAAGGTAGGAGGTTCCACATCAATCTGAGAAGGAACTTCTTCACAGTGAGCATTGGAACAAGCTGCCCAGGGAGGCTGTGGAGTCTCCTTCCCTGGAGATGTTCAAGACCCACCTGGATGTGTTCCTGTGTGACTTGATCTAGGTGATCCTGCTGTTGTGGGGGGATTGGACTAGATGATCATTCAAGTTCCCTTCCAATCCCTAATGATTCTATGATTGTATGAAAAAAAAAATAGGACTATAACACTCTGACTAGTAGAGTTGGAGACAAATAAGATGCTGTTTGAAAACCTGAGTAATCATCTTGGATAGGAAAGTTTAAAAATGGGTTGAGAAAAATAACCTGCCTTTAAAGCTGTGGCCCATCACTATCATATACCAAAGCTCTGTGTGTTTTCTGCAGGCACAGATAGCTTCTCAGCTGCAAATCCTCAAGGTAGCTAGTAGGCAGCTGGAGGTTCAGCTGGAGCCCAACCACAAATAAGTACAGCTTCAAATGGTTTCAGCAGCATTGTCTCTCCTGTTGTGTTTGTTGCCCACTGTAAGCAATGCTGCTTGGCTAAACCTGCAAATACTGAATGGCAAAAGTGGCAACTACAGACTACTGTATTTCTGCATCTGCCGCTGAAACGAAGAAGGTTTTATAAGGAATGAGTAGACTAGAACAGTGGAGCAGAATTGATAATTTTGTATTCCTCTAAGTATTCCACTAAGAGAAAACTAAATAAAGGAATTTCCTGTCTTAAGAACAGGAACTTAATTAGACTCACTGCCATATGTTGCTTCTTGTGCAAGTTCTCTAATTTTCAAGTAATAAATATACTGAAATGATTTCTTGCATGGGCTGGTTCATAATTATAAGAGCTATGGGAATAAACAGTTCTGTTTAATTTATGAAAAGACCAAGGGCATTAGTAGCAGATAGAATGATGTGAGCAACACACCATCACCCTAGTACAGACAATTAATGCTTTTCTTATAGTACAGGAGAGCAATTTATGTGCATTAGTCCATCCTTTCCTAATTTAAGGTTTATGATCCTTGTAATATCAAGATATATGAATTTCAAGGATTATGCATGTCCTTGTATCAAATTTCTCAATAGTCAATGAAGTGTAGCAATTAATTATAATAAATAACGCAAGTAGAACTCATGACAAAACACTGGGTCAGTAACTGAACAAAACAGACAAGGCTTCTGCTTGGATTATTTAATATGCAGAAATGTTGGAACAAGGAATTCACTACTGAGCATTTTAGGTCTCTCTAGCTTGAGAAAGAGGAAACTTTCACTTCCACAGTGCCCTTTCTGTGACAAGGTCATACAGCAGATCTGAGAGAACTGTTCTTTGACTAGCTCCAACTGGCATCTCATGCATTGAGTGGTGGCATAACCCTTTGCTGCTTGATAGTGCTTGCTATGAAATGAACTTTAACATCTGCTTGCAGTGGGTGACCTACGTAAGCCCTGAAGTTCAGTTGCCCTAGTTAGCCTGTGTTCAGATCGTAATGGCGGCGTTTCTTGTATTACAACATGTGTCTTGATGATACAAGACACAATGTCCATAATGGTGAAAATTCAAGCCTCCTCTTTTTATTTTGTCCACCACTTCTTGCGTTTATACAGCATCATAGGATCATTTATTTTGGAAAAGACTCTCAAGAATAAGTTCAACTGTTAATCTACCACTGCCAAGTTCACTACTAAACCGCTTTGCTGAGGGCCATGTCTACATATTCTTTAAGTATCTCCAGGGATGGTGACCCAACCACTTCCCTGGGCAGCCTGTTCCAATGCTTAACAGCTCTGTTGTTGGGTAATTCTTTCCCTGACGTTCAAGCAAAACTCCCTGGTGCGACTTGAGGCTGTTCTGTTTTGTCCTATCGCTTGTCCTTGGGAGAAGATCAACACTCCCTTCGCTACAACCTTCTTTCAGGTAGTTGAACCAACAAGGTACCTGCTGTAGCTGCTAAAAAGGCTCACAGAACTGCAGCACTACAGTGTCAATAACAGGATGAATTTGCAAGATGAACTTTAGTTCAAACAAGACCTGAAGATACATATCCAGAGTTCTACATGTTAATGACTTGCATACCAGTGGCAACAGAAATAACACCTATCAGTGCTGGAGGCAGAGTCCCTGGAAGAAGTTTACTGAGACCACCAAAACGCAGTGAAACCTTCCACATTATTTCACTGCAGAGCATCACTGACGTGTTCCCAACCCATACAGACAGACTTTATTCCTAATGCTTTTAAAGCTAGCAGGATCATGTGTATGCATAAAGGCTTTTTAAGTGTAAGGAAAATAAAGCTTGGGAATTCTGTCTGAAGACATATATTGGCCTCCTGGGACTAATATTCCAGGCTTTGTCTACAAAAGTCTGTTGATCTCAAGTCCTTGTTGAAATCTGATTTTTTACTTGCCAAAGTAGAGTCACTGTTTTATTTATAGACTACAGGGAAGGTCACAAAAATATAACTGGGGAGGGAGGAAAGAAAAAAACTCTTGTGAATCACGTGTGATTAAATTTTGCCTTGCTCATATGAAAATCAATGCCAATATTTGTTTACTGAAAATATCAGGAACAAATTATTTGATTTCAAAGTAAGATTTCTGGGTGTCTTCCTGTAAACAAACACACATAGCTGTGGCAATGACTAAACATCTTCCTTCTGGAGGCCAGCAAAGATCACTGGAAGCCTGGAGCATCTCTCTTATGAGGAAAGGTTGAGAGAGCTGGGACTGTTTACTGAAAGGTGACTGTAGAGGGGAAGGAGCTACACTGTTTTCGGTTGTGCCCAGTGACAGGACAAGGAGCAATTGGCACAAGATGGCTGATGACACAAAGCTGGGAAGAGTGGCCGGCACTGTAGCAGGCTGGGCTGCCATTCAGCTGGACCTAGACAGGCTGGAGAGCTGGGGAGCGAGGAATTTTATGAACTGTAACACGGCCAAGTGTAGAGTCCTGTATGTGGGCAAGAACAACCCCAGGTGCCAGTATAGGTTGGGGACTGAGCTGTTGGAGAGCAGTGTAGGAGAAAGGGACCTGGGAGTCCTGGTGGACAGCAGGATGACCATGAGCCAGCAACGTGCCTTTGTGGCCAAGAGGGCCAATTGCATCTTGGGGTGGATCAGAAGAATGGTGGTTAGCAGATCAAGAGAGATTCTCCTCCCCCTCTACTCTGCCCTGGTGAGAATGTATCTGGAATATTGTGTCTGCTTTTGGGCCCCTCAATTCAAGAAGGACACAGAACTGCTGGAGGGAGTCCAGCACAGAGCCACAAAGATGATGAAGGGATTCAGCGCCCAAGAAAGCTGGTTAACATTCAAAGACCACCTCCTCCAAGCTCAGGAGCACTGCATCCGTACAAAACCAAAAAATTACCGGAGGCCTGTGTGCATGAGCAAGGAACTTCTGAACAAATTTAAACAAAAGAAGGGAGCCTACACAGAGTAGATGTGAGGGTGAGTGGCTGGGAGGCATTTTCTGCAGAGCCAAGAGAATTGTCTGCCAAGCCCAGACAGACTTAAATCTGGGCAAGGATATTAAGAGGAATAAGAGATATATAGGTGTATTAGTGAGAAAAAGAAAATTAGGGAAAATGTGGGCCCTCTTTGCAAGAAAACAGGTGATCTGGTAAGCTGGGATATGGAGAAGGCTGAGATGCTCGATGACTTTTTTGCCTGTCTTTACTGGCAAGGACTGAACCGTGCCAGCCAAATGATGGAGGTTAAGGGCTGGGACTAGGAGAAGGAAGAATCACCTGAGGTAGGGTTATGTTTGTGACCTTATAAAGAACCTGAAGGTTCGTCAGTCCGTGGTCCTGATATATCCACAGGTTCTGAAGGAACTGGTGGATTTGGTAGGTAAGCCTTTGTCCATCATATATGACAAATCATGGCAGTTCCTGCTGTTTAGAAAAGATTAAACATAACCTCTATTTTTAAAAGAGAGATGATTCTCTGCCATTCTGTGATTCTAAACATGAAACCAACTTTTCAGACTGTGTTTGGGTAGATAAGAGAGTAGCCACAAACGACCTGATCCTTAGAGATACTCAGAGATACAACTTGGATATGAGCAAACAAAAACTGTTCTAGCTTTCCTGCTTGTGAGGAGCTACGTGTCTAAGAAAATCTAGCGTGTTGTCTTCAGTTCACATCTTATCTGTTATTTACCTGTTCTGGATTCGTGGGCTATCTAAGGTTGGTATAAATTAATTCCCTTGAGGCTCTTTCAGCATTCAGTTCAATGTCATGCACAAATTTTGCACTGACTCTTAAGCACCAGTATATTCCATAAGACAATGTGAACTGCACGTAATAAACTCGGCTTAGCTTCAATTTTTGATATTTTGCATTAAAAATACTTATCCACAGACAGGATTCAAAGATATTAAGCACTCATGACCGCTTCATAGTGCAGAGAAAAGACAAGTTTGTGATTAAAAAATGTATTGCAATAGAGAAGGGATTTTGGTTTGTATTGATTCTCTTAACCGTTTTTATTCCATGATACATTTCTGGCCTGATTTTATACAAAGTGTAGACTCAATGCTTCAGCTGTTTTCTTGAGAGCTATATTCTTTCCTTGGAATATGTTCAAAGGTTTCTGAACTGGTTTTTCTGATATTGTTATTTTGCAATCTGTTCTTCACCCCACTGGAATACCTAAAGCATTTAAGTGAATACATTTCCTCTAATAGGCACATTTAGCAGATAATAGGCTTGACATGATGTGCTGAAGTAGAAGATGGCTCAGAATTGGTTATTCAACAACATGACCTCACATGACACGACGTAAAAGCAAGATTTTTACCTCAGTTGATCACGGATTCATAATTTAGCTTGTTTTTTGCACAAATGCTAATGCTAGTCTTAATAATTTGACGTGGTCGGAATATTTAGTCTCTGAATTGCTCTGCATATGTAGTATGGCTGATCCTGATGTCAAATTACTTGGAATCTTTAATAATCCTTCTGGAAACTGTTTTATAAGTATTACTTTTACACAACTGATTTTCCACAAAGTAAGCACATTGTGTCTACATTACATTCTATATCACTTTACCCTAATGCATGAACAAGCAGAATTTTGCTTTTCCCAGTTTATTCATTTTGAGTTCAACTTACAGATAAAAATTTCTGCGACTTCACTCAGTGACAATACAGGGTTTTTTACTGAATAACTTGTCCGTGCACGTGTCAAATTGCTAAGAAATCCATCATGACCCATAGAAGGGGTCATGTACAGCCATGACTAGGCTGTACTCTAGTCAATGTTTTTCATTTCAGTATTTGTCTTAATATCCATTTGACGTAAATATTTGTTTAAATTTTTTTGATAGGATTTTTTTCAAAGAAGTCTGGAGATGGTGTTGTTTTTCTAGCCACGTAGCAATTACAGCATGTGCAGTAGATGTCTACATTTGCTTAACTGCAGCCAGCGTATTGATGCTTTATCTACAGAGATACCTAATAATTACCAAAAGGTCACGGGCAGGATTGCGCAGACTGTTTTGAAACCAATGTCACTTTGTTGTCCTGATACCATTATTGGAGAAGCTGATCATAACCCATAACAGCAAAGCGGAGAAACCTTGCAGCCACAAGAATTTTCTCTATGCACATGTGAGTCCGTAGATGTGCATCCAAATCTAGCTAGTTGAAGGTATCTAGTTAGTGATTCTATCACTTTTTAGTGATAGAATCATAGAATCACTACGGATTGGAAGGGACCTCAAAAGATCATCTAGTCCAATCCGCCTGCAACAGCAGGATCACCTAAACCAAGTCACACAGGAACACATCCAGGCAGGCCTTGAACATCTCCAGTGAAGGAGACTCCACAATCACTCTGGGCAGCCTGTTCCAGTGCTCTGTCACCCTCACTGTGAAGAAGTTCCTTCTCAGGTTGATGTGGAACCTCCTGTGTTCCAGCTTAGAACCATTGCCCCTCGTCCTATCACTACATGACACTGAGAACAGCCCAGCTCCATCCTCCTGACACCCACCCCTCAAATATTTGTAGACATTAATGAGGTCACCCCTCAGTCTCCTCCAAGCTCCCTCAACCTCTCCTCGTAAGGGAGGTGCTCCACTTTCTTTACCATCTTCATTGCCCTATGCTGAACTCTCTCCAGAAGCTCCACATCCCTCGAACTGAGGAGCCCACAACTGGACACAATACTCCAGGTGTGGTCTCACCAGGGCAGAGTAGAGGGGGAGAAGAACCTCTCTTGATCTGCTAACCACCCCTCTTCTAATCCACCCCAGGATGACAGCTTTTTACTCTCTAGTCACAGATAAAGGTATAAAAACAGACTGACATGAAGTCTACCTGTGCTTGCTTTTAATTTTTTTTAATGCCACTGTAAAGCACCAGGTAAATGCAGTGGGAAAACAGAAAGAGTACACATGTTCAAGAATGGAATCTACCAAGCAGCAGCCTGATGCTTTAGCTTGATGTATAAGAACAAACTAACACCACTGTGTTTGGAGGGTTGAAAGTTAAACATGAAGTGGCCAGATTTTCAAATGAATAAGGAAGACAAATGCCAAGAATATACTTGGTCTGCGGCACAGTGTTCCTCTGCAGATCGATGAAGACGCTCATGTGGAAGGGTATAAGGAGCTGATTTATATGCTAAGGAATAAAAGGGTTTCTCTCATCCACCTTCTTGAACCAAGTACTCATTCCTTTTCAGTTTACTGCCTTTTAGCATAGAAAGGAAATTAATTTAAAGCAAGAGGTGAAAATGTTATTTGTGCTCTGGTTTCCTTTTTGATCTTCTATTTATTTGGTTGGTATAACCAGTATAACCAGTATTTCCTACTTCAAAGCCCGTGATATTATTTTTATTTGGGCCTGGTGGCTTTAAAGGCTTCTCTTCCTGTTAATTTGAATTCTGTCTCTTGCCTTCCCCAGTTTTTCATCACTACCTTCCTGAGTAGGCTTGTTTCTTTGTTGCTTTTCCTCACATTGCTCCTTCAACCTGTTCTTTGCTACTCTCCATCAGCTTAGCTATGAGTGTTCCTTCCTCAGCCGCCCACTTACTTTACTTTTCTCTTCTGCTCACAATTGCCCACACACCTGGTTTGATTTTGTTCACCCTTCCGTCTCTTTTCTGTTCAGCTCACTCACCCACTAATTCATGCTTTGTTCTGTCTTACACCTGCAGCTGCTCACTCATTCCACTTTAGGATTCCAGGGAAAATGCAAAGGAAGTGAATACAAGAAGGAGACATGACCAGGGAGGAGAAAGACACAGGCTGTAAAAAGGGTGAAAACAAATTGCTGCTAAGAGGAGGTCAAAGAGATGGAAAAGGCAGTCTTCCAAGTGAAAAACTATTGGGGAATTACCCTTGGAGTGAGTGTGTCTGAGAGAGCAGATGGTGGAGAGTCTTGGAGAAGAGACAGGCTAGAAAACTGCTGTTTCAAAAAAGTTCAGTCTTCCTTGGGATGAGCTTGATATGTAAACTCTGTACGGCTAAGCAAGTTCTAAAGCCGTTATGTTAAAGATGATGAGTGAATTCTAGCTCTTTACCCACCTCAGAACTTGAAGTCCTCAGTTTAAGAAACAACACTAATATAGTGAATGCCAGGAGAATCACCAGGTTCTTCTGTTGATTACCCCATGGAAACCACGTTTACTGACGGGTGTTCTCTTGGAGCAGTACTGAAATGTGTTGCACGATTTCAAAACACCGAGTGATAATTTCCAAAGTGTCCTGCAGTTTGAACTCGTAGGTCACAGTCATCATTTGGCAGATGACACTAAGATAGGTGGGAGTGTTCATCTGCAAGAGGGTAGGTAGGGAGGCTCTTCAGAGAAATTTGGATAGATTAGAGCAACGGGCCAATACTAATGGCATGAGCTTCAATAAGGCCATGCAGGTCCTGCACTTGGGCCACAACTACCTCATGCAACACTACAGGCTTGGGAAGGTGTGGCTGGAGAGCTGTCTGGCAGAGAGAGACCTGAGGGTTCTAATTGACAGGAAGATGAATACGAGCCAGCAGTGTGCCCAGGTGGCCAAGGCCAATGGCATCGTGGCCTGGATTAGAAATAGTGTGGCCAGCAGGAGTAGGGAGGCTATTGTCCCCCTCTATTCAGCCCTGGGGAGGCCACATCTTGAGTATTGTGTCCAGTTTTGGGCATCTCAATGCAAGAGATGTGTGGAGGTGCTGGAACAGGTGCAGAGGAGGTCAATGAAGATGGTGAAGGGCCTGGAGAATAAATTTTATGAGGAAAGACTGAAAGAGCTGAGGCTGTTTAGTTTGAAGAAGAGGAGGCTGAGAGGAAAGCTCAACTACCTGTAAGGACATTTTGGAGAGGTTGGTGCTGGTCTCTTCTCACAAGCAATGACTGATAGAACAAGAGGGAATGGGTTCCAGTTACAACAGGGTAGGTTTAGACTTGACCTTAGGAAGAATTTTTTCACAGAAAGGGTGGTCAGGCACTGGATCCATGCCTGAGTGTGTTTAAAGATCGTTTGGATGAGGTATTGAGGGGTATGGTTTAGGGGTGAACTTGTAAGGTAGGGTTAGGGAGATCCCAGGGAATTCCAACCAGAGCGATTCTGTGATCAGTTATTTTATTTCAAAAACAGCCTTCTTCTCACTTGGAAGGCCTGGAAGTTTGCGTGTTGCATGCTTGCAACTTCTATAATGACCAATATGCATAAAACTCAGGTACAGCGGAGTACACAGGAAAGTGCAAGTAGGACTTTACAGCAGCATATATTAAATAAAATATGGCTGCATACATGCTCTAGATGTGTAGAGCTAGCAGTCGAGAAGGATAGAATTATCTTTCTAGGTAATATGCTGCGCAAAATCAAGCAGCACCGCAGCTGCCTAAGCACCAGTTTCGCGTGAACGAGCCTTCGCAAAAAGCCGTGCGCGCGTCTGAGAAGGGGAGCCCTGCAGTACAACCTGCGACCACGAGATGGCAGGATTCCCATGCGAACCTCGGGGGCTAAAAAACAGCCTAGAAACATGTTACTTGAACTTCGTTTCTTTCCAAAGGTGTCACACGCCGCTTCCGATCAAAATTTCCGTTTAGTTTTGCAAAACGTGGGAGCTTATGAGAAGGATGAGCCGTCTCGTATTTTTTTTTTGAGCCATCATGCTTTCTGTCATGGTCATCATTCTGCAATTTTTCTTATACATATATTAACTCACTAAAAATATTGTTTTAAAGCACAAGTATATTTCAGCAAAGTAATTTGCATTAGCCTATGCTGTCTTATTAGACTGAGAAATGTGGAGAACAACATATACATTCTCTGTAATTCACACAAATTATTAAACAAAATATTTCCCCTGGATGCCATCCTGCAGACAGTTTGGTAAGAAAGGTCTTCACGTGCAGCTGGACCTCACCTTCTGTAGAGTGGAGAATGCAAGACACTCTTTTCTGACACTTTCTAAAACATCTTCTCGTTTACAAGATAGTTCATCAGGATAGGGTGTTGGCTGACCTTTCTGTCCAGGGAAGGGAGGTTGGCAATTCTGTAGTTTGAAGAATTTGCACCAGAAGTTCAACCCATGAAATGCCACTGGTGATGCCCAGGGTCTTTTAACATTGTGGACATTTATACGGCCATATAGTCCTGACTGTAATATTATTAGTTTGCTCTAGTGTCGTCTATAATATTTAATGAAATCTCTAATGTGACAAAGTTCCATGTCTGATGTATTTTTTGTTGTTTTAGTGTATCCAGAGTGCATGCTTATTGCATGATCCCAGTGCACTGCAATTAAAATCTAATCACATACTGGGCTGATTAGCAGAAATGACACACACCAGCATTTTGTAAAGACACATTCCCCAGTGTTAACGTATTAAAACTGAATGTGATGTCCTTTCACACACTATGGAATGTCTCCACTAGGCGAATAGTGTTCCTGCAGTGGATGGATGTCAGGAAAGTGACAGTATCTGCCTTTGGGTTTGTCCTTTCCAGGTCATTTTTTGTGTGACTTATAAATGTGAAACTTGATGTATTTGGGGAACACAGAAAAAGAGATCTAGTAACAAGGTAGATGGTTATCACCACCTTCGTGGTTCTGACCAGTCGTTGGAACCTAGCATGCGTACAAGAACAGAGACCTAGCTATACAAAAATCAGGTGAGATTTTAAAGCCAGACAACGACGCTGACCTCAGAACTTCACTAAACAAGTTTTATCGGTTTGTCTGATTCTTACAGTTAGAAAGGTGTTTTGAATAGCACTTAGCTAACAGATCAGTGCCAGGGAGCACTGGGCAGCCTCTGCTGATTGGCTTTTTGATTTTTCCCCCCACTAGCATTGCAATATCATCCTAGTATCAGATGTTTGTCAAGAATGTTGTCAATTCCTCTACAGATACCAATGTTTACCTTAATAGAATCTAAGATACTATTTTTTTCATAGTTCTAAGGATGTAAAATAAGTTAGTTTTCCCAGACAGGTCCCTTGAAAAAAACCCCTCGGTGCTTCCATAGTAAGAGAACAAGAAACTGATTGGGTTGACTGACAAATTAATCCTCATAAGGTTTCATTATTGTTAAAAATTATGTTGTTGTAATATTTTAGGAGAGGGATTTCAGTTACTGACACACATTAAGAACCATAAGTAAACTTGAAACTGAGATGCAGCAGGTAAGAAAATTGCTTTGCTTAGTATCTTTTTTATTGAATGTGGTCTTTTGTGGTGCAGGCCTGTTTCTTTCAGTCAAAGACTTGGGCAAACACATCTAGAAAAGCCATAGGTACTCGCGTCTGCGTACGTGTGTAGGGTATCCTTGAGTTGCGGTTTTTCTCACCCTACTTCTCAGGCTTTCAAAACAAATCAGAATACAAGAGGAATGTGACTGTTGAAGGTATGTGAAATTCCTTACCATCTTCTACACTGTGAGGTTTTAAATCAGCTTCTCCATTTCCTGCTTGCATTCCACAATCTGAACCGCTAATCCAAAGCTGAGTTGGTCAGAAAAGTGGTCCGATGTAAGATGCTCCTTGAGGAACGAGTTCATTCCTAAGGAAATTAATAGTATGGAGAGCTGCTTTAGAAGAATCCTTGTTTTTAATTCAGGCATCTGCTGCAGAAATTTGTACTTCATTTAATTTGGCATGCGGAAATCAAAACTTTATGAGCCTGAATAGGTCATTCTTCATGTTAACCTTGTTGATTTCTTTCCATTCTCTCAGTGAAATATTTACGTCATGTCTTCTTTGTGAGAGCAGCAAAAATTTCAGGAACACTTGGAAGACTAATCTTACATAAAACCTCATTATTTAAAACAGTATTTCCAAACAAATACTCAGTTTGCCTACAACATTTGAGTTGTGTGGTGGTTCTCTGTGACAGCAGTGGCTGCAGTTCTGCAAAGCGTGCAGGAGAGGGACTGCACTAATTAAACGGTGACAGGTGTGATGCTATCTGCGTTGTTGTCCCTTTCGAACTGCAGAGAGAAGGGGCAGGATGATCAGGGCCAGAAGCTTTAAGTGTACAAGAGGAGCAATTCCATAACAGGCTGACAGCTTTCTTACGCTGTTGCTTCATCTGAGGATGGCTGTTTTCAGATGCATTAGAGGAAAGTGCAGGAAACCCTGCAGTGACCACTTACAAAATATTCTGCACGGAGAGGAAATGTGTTGTTAATATCTGTCAGTGATGATTGGTTCCTAGCCTAGAGCGTGACGGCTTGAAGGTTAAGTGTAAACTAGCCTCAGGATTAGTACAACTCATGCCATTGTAGAAAGAAATCAGCTGTTTTCTCCTGAAATACTTTATTTTATGATGCAATAACAGGCACTGGCCAAATGATGTTAAACACATTTCTTAGAATGTTTGGGCTTTTTTTTTAGATGCTGGACAATGAAGGAAATCTGGGCTAAAAATATTTGGTATCTTACATGCATTTAATGATAACATAGTAAGGTACATCTTACCTAATGTTACTAGAAAGTTTTATTAGGCTTTAACTAAAAATCTTGAGAGGATCATTCAGGAAGAAAAGTTTTTAAAGCTTTGATAAACACATTTTTATAAAAATATTAAAATGCTAGCTTTAGCACTTAAAATCATCTATTTTCTAGTCACATCCCTGGCTTCTATGAATTAATTGTTTTGCTATTCCTTCCAGTCACAGAAGGAATTCTACAGGCAAAGACTGGATTTTCTTTGTTTTAAAAGGAGAAAAAAAAAATCAACTCTTCATTCTTTCTTTTCATATCATGTCGGGGCAAAAAGGAACGCAGCCAAACAATTTCCCCCACTTTAAAATACGCTTAAATAAAGAAAAGGTTTAGGTAGCGGAAGGAACAGGATGGGACTTCACGGTGAGAAGAAAATAAAGCCTCTAAATATTGTAGACTGTCTAATCTAAGTAGGGTTGTGAGAGGATCTCTTTTAGGTCTTGCAGTGCTGAATGAGGATGTTACTATGCTCAGCTCTCCAAACCTATAATCCGCCAGCTGGAAGTTGCCATTCCCACAACTCTGCTGGACAAAGGAGTCTGAGAGCTGTGCCTTATCCACTTCAGGCCAAGTCAGTTCTCCTTTCAAACTGCCTTCATCAGCTGATTAATACTACTGTGACTCCATACGGAGTTCTCATGTGACTCATTCTGCCAACAAGCTGCAGAACTGGCAGTCTCTTGGGACGAGGCAGGAAGAAACTCTTGGGGTTGCTAATATCTTCAATTGTCACTGCTCTTTGCTAGATGAACGGTTGTCTGGAGCCTACAAACGAGCTCTGCGTGAGCCCTCTGCTAAGAACACTCCTATCGTTACGTTTGTGGATTTTTGCACGGCTTGTGAACTTTTCCTCTTGCTAGCCTAGCTATCTTAATTCTGCTACACCTCTTGAACTCAACCCACTGCTGTATGGCTCAGGTTCTGTGCTGCCTCACTGTCCTGCATGCCAAAGAAGAAAAAGAAAGTATAAAAACAGCCCGTGAACCAAATAATCTGAAAGTTCTTGATTGCAAAATAGTCAGAATTATGGATAATATTCTTTCTGCTCACTTTAGATTCAGGCTGTCTCTGAGGGGGCTTAGAAACGCACAGGAACTAGAGCAGGTAGCAGAGAGCCCTCAGTATTTTAAGTTTTGGAGATACTTTTTCTGTGCTTTATAACCCTTCATACATCACTTCTACATTTGAAAGGCTTGTGGAGGGTGGTACAGTTGGGTGAGGCAATGACTGAAGTCTTTAAAGTCTTTTCTCAAGGATATTCAGTGTTCAGTTAGACTTCTTAGGAATTTTTCCATATATAGTCATCACACTGCAGGTTAGCTTACCTACAGAGAACTCATATCTGTAGGGAGATCATCTGCTCAAGTAGCCAACAGCACTTCTTGAAAGACAGCTGTACAAAAGCTGTGTGCACACGTGGTGTGTAAAACAGTGACACCCATTCCTATGTTAGGCGAGTGCGAGGAGAGATGGCAAATAAGACATAAACATGAAGAGGCAGTTGATGTGCTGCTTTACCTGGTGCTGTTCTAAGGGCAGCTTGGTTGCTGAAGGTGTGCTGACTTGGGTGCTTTCTGTACTGGGAACTCATCTGCTGCTGTTGCTAAGGAAATTACCATTTTAATCTTTTTTTTCATATTAAAAAGACAGTCTTACATTGAATTAAAATCAGGTGGCCACCTAACAGAAAGTAGGGAGCGTTCTTTGTAGAAAGATTGCCGTGTCAAGACTGAAGTGTTCTCACAGAAATATACAAACCTTCCTAGGACATAGTATTTTTTATTATATTTTTAAAACTTGAATTCTTATTTGACACCTTAATCTCATTTATTTTATGTTTCCATGATATGTAGCCCTATGAAAATATGGCTCATCAGTAGAAAAATGTACTTGAACCATCTTCAAGGTGGAAAAGCAGGGCATTGTATGGGATGTTGATAAAAGCTTCCAGCTGCACTGATTCCTACACATAAATATGATTGTGAGGCTGATAATGTTTTTATGCCTGTGAGACACAGACTAATAATTTATACTGAGTAATACTAAATATTTGAAATCACTTTTTAATTTGTATGCACACAACAGGTTCAAATGGAGTTAAGTTTAAATAGTCTCAAATGCTGAAGTTCTGCTCCTAGTTTTATTTTGATAACATAAAGCTAGATGAAATGAGGTTTTTGCCTTTTTCTTGCAAATGGTAATCAATAAAACAAACAAGAACATTTATGGTACATGCATCTTTCTTTAGTAGTAAGGGAAAGTTATCAGAAACAGTGACTGGAGATAAATTCATGACTAGATAGAGCCTGTCTGTCTGCCACCAGACTGTTCATACCATTCATGAGTTATTTGCTGTCATGCTCCAGTACAGATGAATTTATTTCTAAATATATGTTTCTCTTCAGCAGTGCAAATTTAGTACCTCTAAGCAGGAGGAGTTTCTCTAACATATGGCATGACTCAAACTTTCTTTCTGGAATTTATTGCCATAGTAGAAACTACACTGAATCCACTGCTTTTTAGGTGACACCAAGGAAGAGTTTCACCGTGTCAGTGATCCCTGCCATTCACAAGTACTGGTATAGAGCTGACTAAACTGTGGTTGATGTCAGCTATATTCCACTTGTAAGTTTTCCTGATGTCATTATGCTATTTGCTTGTCAAGGACTTGGAGTGCTTTTTAGAGGTGTCACTAGCTGGAGATGACACATTAAAATTGCGACTTCTTATATATTAATGTACAGAAAAAAATTGGCATGCGTAAATTCCGCAAAGTGGCATCGCTCTGCACTGGAGCCTGGCCTTGGCAATCCAGCAGTATAAGGTGCAGATGTCCTAGGAAAGATTTGCCACAGCTTTTTGGTCCTTTTCAGTATCATTAGAAACAAATAGCAGTGATGGCAGAGGTTTTCACTCACATATATATCCATATTGATAGACATTATATATTTAACATATATGCCATTTATATACATATAATTTCATTGCTCAAAATACAGTTGCTTTAGATGGCTGTGGGCTCTGGATTATTTGTTCTTATTCTCTCCACTTAGCTGTAGAGTCTTGACATTGAACGAGAAGCCTTGTGCCTCGCTGGACCCCAATGCCCCAAATCACGGAATCATGAAGAACTAACATGGATACTATCTATTTCTAAAATGGATGGGAGCATGTAAAAGAAGAAACAGCAGTCAAGGCTGCAAATAGAGTAATACCAGAGCATGGCAGAAAGTCTTAGCAACATGAAACAGCTTTAAATGGCACCAGAAACGGCTTTCAGATCAGCACAGATAACAGAGCAGAGCTGCAATGTGCTCCTTAAGTGTATTGCTAAATAAGCCAAGTCTGCAAAGCCTTTGTGTGCGGCAGTGTAGACTGGATTTCCTGAAATCATTCACTCGAGAATAAGCCAGGTAAGCAGTCTGAGTTTTATTTATGGCAGTGCCTCAGTGCTGCTTGGGATAGCAGCTTCTTTCAGATGTCCCACATTGGCAGGCTTGTATTGATTTAAGAGCTTTGGTGTGCTGCTCAAGCAAGACGTAATATCCTTCAGGGAAGAAACAGCCCTTGGGTAACAGTACCCTTATTAATCATATGATCCAATAGAAAAGGATGTGTTTTTTAACCCACATTCTCAGGCTAATGACAGTGAGATACATCCTCTCTAAGTGAAAATGATGCAGTTCTGTGATGTGAGTTACTCTTGTCATAGATCAGCTGAACACTGGCCCACGCTATGTAAAGTTACTTGGATATAAGATAGCTTTGGTCTGACGGCTGAGAGAAACCTTAGCTATGATACCATCTCATAATAGATTTGTGATCAGCAGGTGTTTTCACATTCAAACCAAAAGTCATTTTTGTGAAACATATGCAAATTAGCTGTGAATTTTATTGACTGAAACCTCTCTTGGGAAATCAGTGGCAGCTTAACAACGCCAGGTGACAGTAACTGCTTTTTGAAAGGCCAGGCACAGAGCTTTACAGCTTTATTTTTCCAATGCAAATATGATGGCCAGGGTTGGGCTGGTCATGCCAAATGACAGTGCTCTCTGTTACTCCTTCTGCCTCCCCAAAGGGAGAGATATTTTTATGAAAAGAAATTGAAACTGCTGTTACGAAAGTAATAAGAATGAAAATAAATGTATACAAATATATACCAAAACAATCATGAACTGATGCTGCCGGGCAAATGCTGGGCAAGTCCCAGACTGGAGTCAGTGGGAGACAGGAACCAGATGCTGGAGCCGGGTTCCAGAAAGGAATGCAGGAATGCAAAAAAGACTGGGATCGAAAGCAGAATGCACGGATTTCATCTCAGATGCCAGCCATTGAAGAAGAGACTTGAACCATGTGATCCCTCAGTTTATATAGAATATGACACCTATATATACACCTTGACACCTATATATACACCTTGTTGGTCAGTGTAGGGTCACCCATCCTGTCCGCTTCTCTCTGCACCCCAAATGCACTTACTGCACCCCAGCATGGCACACAAGATTTAGCACTGACCCTGCTCTTCACAGAGGCAAGCATAAGCAAGAGCCCTTCTGCATGCCAGCCTTCGGTGGTAACCGCAAACGTCAAGCGTTATCACTTGTATTGAACTGACACTGTTAACTCCAGGAACCGCAGTTACTAAGAAGACACTGAGCTGAAAAGAGAAATCACTGAGCACAACACATTCTGTTCTAACTGAAACCAGGACACACAACAACTCAATGAGCTCAGCAGATAAATGCCTCATAAGGTCCTAGCAAGGCTCCAAGTGTTTACTGTCAGATCAGAAAGCACATGAATACAACATTCCTGGAGGTTTCTCAGGAGCTGGGGCTGCTCCCTGAGAGCAGCTGTCTTTATTTAAACTCCAGATTAGCAGCTGGAGTTTCCAGACTGATTCAAACTGTTTCATTGTAAAATAAAGGAAGGAATCACTATCTGGAGATGCACTCAAAAACAGATGGTGAAAGTGCAGGTTAGAGGCTACAGGGGCAATAGCCCCTACTTGGTACAGATTGTTAGATAAAGCTGTCTTGAGACTGCTACAAATGACACTGGTCTTCCCTGCAAAGCAGGAGAGACATTTAATTTGGGTACAGGACTGCTTACCCAAGCATCTGTAGGAAAATACTTCTGCAGAGTTGATCATTGCTTTTATCACAGTAAGTTTAGTTCTTATCAAGTGATTATCTGAAAAAATCAAAGGAAAAAAGAGTGATGAACACAAATTCAAGAAGATATGTAAAGATTTAAGTAGACCAGTATGCAGGCTGTGACCAGTAGCTAAAACTTTTAGAGAGAAAAGAATAGAACACGTAGAAAATAAGCTTTTTCCTGCTATTCCTTCCAACTTATGTCAAACCATGGCTCAGAGCCTTTTGGAGTAGGAAACTGTGTGAAAATGTGTGTGTTATATGATAGCCTTTGATTAATTTTTTCTTTCATAAGTTTTTTCCAGTTGCTTGTTAGCACACCTAAGCTTTTGACATCTCCAACATCCTGCAGCTATGAGTGCTGCAGCTTAATTATGTGCTTCGTGAAGAGTGTTTCCTTTTGTTTGCTTTAAGCCTGCCACTTGACAACTAAGTTCCTCCGTGGTGGGAACCTGGGAACTGTTCTCTGTGTCCTTTCTTTATTCCAGTCAAGGTTTCGTAGGATTTCATCACATTAATCTCATGGGTGTTTCTTGTCTACCTAAGTCTCTTTTCGTCTCTCCTCCTGAAGCAACAACTTTTTGTCATCTAGGTACACTTTCCCGTGTCTTCTCTAGATCTCTGTTGTCCATTTGCAGATGTGGGACAGTCAGATTACAATCAGTATTCAAGAGGATTTAGTCTGTATTTCTTTTTGGACCATGTCTACCATTCTCTTGCTTTCATGATTTCTTGTGAGTATGGAATTGAAGCTTGTATAGATGTGTTCCTAAAGACCCCCAAAACTCTGTTTTGAGTGGACATAGCTAAATTATACTCACAATAGCAATAGCAATCAGCATTACTGGATGTTGATACTGGTTGGATAATTTCTTGTCCAGACGTTCATTGTTATGATAACCTTCTGTAGCTTGTTGCAGCTGGCTTTTCTTTTCATAAGCCTATTGAATTTAACACACTCAGCAAAATTTGTCCTCTCACTCAGCAAGTTTTTTGGGTTTTTCTGGAATATTTTATTCAGAAGAAATTTTTTAAAGAGTATTATTCTTTATTTCTTATCCCTTAACAAATCAAGAATCTTTGGGAATATTTTCCCTTTATTCTAAGTTAAATCCCTTGGTGTAGAACTTTGCTAAATGCTTTTTAAAAATCCAAGTGTCTTATGTCAGACACATCTCCCAAACTACTGTGCTCTTGACTTCCTCAAAGTGCTCATTAGGCTCGTGGGGAGCAACAATATGCTCTAAAAACTAGTTAAATTTGTCAGTATTTACCTGCAGATCTACCAGTTTTTGAAAATGTAGTTTTCACTGTTTGGAGTTTTTGTCCTGATCAAGAAGTCAGATCTCCTTTTGCCTGTTTTCTTCTGCTCTAGCTGAAGTCTGTTAGTAGAACAGGCTTCCTTTTGTTACCCCTGATTCTCTCAGCAGTGAGATCGCTTTCAGGACCATTAATCATCTCGTAATTTTATATGTGACTTCCTTTGACTCGTAGGTGAATATCACGTCATTGTGGTGACTAGTTACTCTTTGGTTTATTGATTGGTTTTAAGACTTTTTTGACTGAGCATCCAACTGCAAACAATTCCTACAATTCTTCCTTTATGAAAAGGGTTCCTGAGTAGAAGCCAGTCTCAGCTCATCTATAGAGAACACCAATATAAAGAACTAATTTAACTGCTCAGCTTTGGCCTTGTCTCCTTTTACAGATCCTCAATCACCTCTTGGTCCTACAGAGTTTTTTGGTAGACTGCCTGCTTTTGATGCTGAAAATAACTTGTTATTAGTTTTTATGGCTTTTAAAAAAGACATATTCTTATGTCTTTTTTAATCTTTTTGTATTTTTGCAAGAAAGATTCTTAAAATCTTTTAAAGATTTTTCTTTTTTGTGGCTTATTCCCCTTTTTAGACTTTAACAGTTTTCACTTCTTACATGTGCACAAAAATTGTGCTTTCTGGAAGTTGCTGTTGTGCTAGCAACAACTTAATAACATAAACACTAAGTTTATTTTATATTCCTTTCTCTGTTGCTTTTATCATAGAATCACAGAATCATAGAATCATAGAA
>VXBP01001748.1:111064-136728 GCA_013400115.1 Rhinopomastus cyanomelas | reverse complement strand
GGGTTATTAATATCCAGCCCCAAAAGGTGCGCCCAGCCCTCCCCGGCCGCCCTTAACCCTTGGGAGCCCGGAGCTCCAGAGGTCGAGGGGTGCTGGGGGGAGCGGTCCTAGGGTGGGACGTGGGGGCNGTTGCAGAGGGGTACAGGGGGGTGCAGAGGGGTGCAAGGGGGTTCTGAGATGGTGAGGGGTGTGCAAGGGGTGCAGGGAGCTGCAAGGGGGTGCAGGAGGGTGCAGAGCTGTGCCGGTGGGTGTGCAGGGGTTACAGTAAAGTGCAGGAAGGTGCAGAGTGGGGACGGGGGGCAGTGAGAGATGCAGAAGGGTGCCAGGGGGTGCAGGGATTGCAGAGGGATGCCGAGAGGTGCCGGGGGGTGCCAGTCGCGGGGGTCACCCCCTCTCCCATCCAGTTTCTACCCCCTCGCCGTTCCTGCAGGTCCCCCCGGGCAACGCAGGGCTGGCGAGGAGGGCTGCGCCGCCTCTCCGAGGCTGGAGGTGGAGGGGATCCAGAGCCCAGCGAGGGGTCGGGTGATGCCCAGACCCCGCTGGTACCCGGGTGTTGGCGGGGAAGGGCGGGGGGCACCTTGTACCTCAGTTTCCCCCACTGGAGCGGGGTTGAGCCCAGCCGGGACAGGACTGGACGGGGCGGAGAGGGGTGGGAAGCGGGTAGGAGGTCGTCGAGATGGGGGTCCGCGAGGGGTTTGAAGCTCAAATCGATCCTTACCCGCTCCCGGGGGGTCCCCCGGCGGGGACAGAGCCGTTCCGACCCCCCCCGCCGTCCATGCAGCCCCTCGGTCGGGGCGTCCCGGCGGCTTCAGCTCTGCTGCCGGGGNGAGGATCCTTCCCCCTACCAGTTGCAGAGGCAGAAGCGACAACCCCACCCCCAGCCCCGGGGTCGGTCCTGAGCCAGGACCCCCCCTCGACGCTGGGGATAACTGGAGAGGGGGAGTTGATCCCACTGGGGCTCCCCGTTTAGTGATCGATCTGCTGCGGGGGGGGGATTGGGGAGAGCCCAGGGTGCTGGGGAGCACCCAGCACCCTCGACGCTCCCAGAGCAGCCCCAGCCCGGAGCCGAAGGGGTTACGGTGCGGCATAGGGGAGGGGTGGAGGTGCCGGGATCCCATGGGGGAGTCTCTTGGGGTGTCCCCCGTCCACTGCAGAGTGCTGCAGATAGGTCGGGATGGCCCCGGGGGGAGCAGGGGATGACCCCCCAGGGAGGTTCATCCGGGACAGAGGCAGCGGAGTCCTCTACAAGCGGGGACGGCTCCTGGGGGAGGTAAATCGTCCCCCTCCAACACCCCATCCCTGCATCCCCTTCCCCACTGGGCACCCACCTGCACCCCACAGGGGTCCCCAGGGTGCTTCTTTGGGTGGTGGTGAGATACTGGGGCAGCAGCACTGAGCAGGAGCCAGTGGGGTCCCTGTGGCTGCTCACCCCCTGGCCAGGGGCACCCCAAGACCCCTTTCTCACCCCTCACTGTTGTAGGACCCCCCTCCTCACAGGGCACATTTGGGTTCTGCTACCAGCTGACAGAGGTGGCCAGCGGACGCGTCTTCGCAGCCAAGGTCACCCCACTTGCCCGACTGGCACTGGTGGGCAGCCGGGACAGGGTGAGTTGTGGGGTAGGGGGCACCCAAACTCCCTGGGGAGGGTGGGTCATGCCCATGGGGACCCCACTGAGCCCTGCCCTTGCTCAGCTCACTAGGGGGGTCCCCATGCCCTGTGCTGGGGGTCTCAGAGCCCTCCTGGCCCCCAGCTTGCTGGGTCCCCATCCCCATCTCCCCCGAGCGGGTGCCCTGGGGGTCCCAGAGGGTTTCCCACGCAGATGCAGCAGGAGCGGGAGCTGCTGGGCCGCCTGCGCCACCGGCACATCCTCCGCTGCCACGGGCACTTCGCTGACCACAGCCACCAGTACCTGCTGCTGGACTTCTGCGGACGGAGGGTGAGCGAGCGGCAGCACCCCAAAAACCCAGCCCCCCATCCCTTGCTCCGTGCCAGGCCTTGAGCTGGCAGCTCACTGTGCCCGCAGTCCCTCGCCGACATCGTGCGGGCACGGGGCAGGCTGACGGAGCCCGAGGTGAGGTTCTACCTGCTGCAGATCATCTCGGGCCTCCGCTACCTCCACGGGCTGGGCATCATCCACCGGGACCTCAAGCTGAGTGAGTAGGGCAGGGTTGGGGTGCTGGTGACCCACCAAGTTGGCACCACTGTCGCTCTTCTTCCCTTCTCTTCCCCTTCCCTTCTCCCTCCACAGGCAACTTCTTGGTGACCGAGGAGATGCGGGTGAAGATTGGGGACCTGGGGCTGGCACGGGCTGATGCACCGGCTGGCCGGCGCTGGGGGTGAGTGGGGGTCGAATGAGGGTTGGGGGGGCGCTGCCAGGCTGGGGGTCACCCTGCCCCTCTCTCCAGGGCACTCTGCGGGACACCGGGGTACCTGGCACCAGAGGTGTTGGACCGTAGAGGACACGGGGTACCCTCGGATATCTGGGCTCTGGGCTGTGCTGTGTAAGGAGGGACCTCGAGGGTGGGTGGGAGGGTGGACTGGGGGTGATCCAGACCCCACTCAGCAGCCAGCCTCCCACCCCAGGTACGTGGCACTGACGGGGAGCCCCCCGTTCCACGCAGAGCAACGGGAGGAGCTGTACCGGCTCATCCGGGCAGGGCGATACCCGCTGTCCCCCCTCCTCTCGCCTCGTGCCCAGGCCCTCCTGGCCCTCATGCTGGCCCCTGAGCCCTCAGCACGGCCCAGCCTGCAGGATGTGCTGGACCACAGCTTCTTCACCCAGGTGTGGTGCTGGGGCTGGGTGGGGGGACACAGAGCCCATGGGGACACAGAAGGGGTCACTGGTTGTCCCTCCCCAGAGCTTCACCCCGGAGCGGCTGCCGCCCAGTGCCAGCCACTCGCTGCCCATCTTCGCGGGCAGAGTGGTGCTGGGGGCCGTCACGGCGCTGGTGAGGGGGTGGCTGTGCTGGGGGCACTGGGATTCACGCTGTTCCCCCCACCCTGACTCCCCCAGCAGGACCCGATGCAGGCGAAAGTCTGCTTAGGGAGACTTTTATTGGTGCTGGGAACCATCTAAAACCCAGTTAGTAGAAACAAATGGGGTGGGAGATGCCCAGTTTGTCCTCCCTGAAGGTTGGCAGGGAACAATTAAAGACCAAATGAACCCTCTGCCCCAGCGATGGGATGCAAATGAGGAACTGGGGGGGCAGGAGAGGCAGCCAGGAGGAGCCCTCACTGCCTGCACTGGGGGTTACTGGAGGGAGAAGGGAGCAATCTGGGAGCTGAGGGGGAAGACGAGGGAATAAAGTGGGGGGTGACCCTGCTCGATTTCACTTCTACCCCTTGGGGGGCTGCAGGGAAAGGGCTGAAAGCTCAGGGAAACACAGAATATGGTGCTGGGCGCTCATCTGCTCCTAAAACAGAGGTGGGGGACACAAACAGGACACTCGGTGTGACCTCAGTGAGCACCAAAGAGAAAGGGGTCTGGGGGAAGGAGGTGACAGCAGTGACTTTGTCTGGGACAGGGTGAGACCCTCCCAGGAGCGGCAGCAGCTCCCACCCAGTCCTGACTGGGGTGGTGGGTGCCAACATGGGCACCCAACACCCTCCCTGTGCTCAGAGAGCTGCAGGGCCTGATCCCACAGCTCTCGTCAAGGTCAGGCAGAGCCGTGAGGGTGGGACAGCTGCAAACAGGACCTTCCCTCTGCCCCCAGAGCAGCCAGTGCCCCTCAGCGCTGCCTGCCCTGCATCCCCGCTGCCAAAACCCCCAGCCCAGCCCACACAGGAGCCCTACAGGGGCAAAACCCCAGGCAGCCTTGGTTCTTGGAGTCAGGGTTCCCCTCCAGCTCCTGGGACCAGGGGGAGGGAGGCTGGGCCAGGACAGGGAAAATGGGGTGGGCAGGTGGCTCCAACCCCGCTGCTCCCAGTCCAGGGCAAAGGGCTGGCTGCTTAGCCCCACACCCCCAGCTCAGCCCCACACCCAGAGCTCAGCCTTGCACCCCGAGCTCTGCCACTCCAGGCCTGGCACAAAGCCCACAGGGTATTTTTATCCCTGGCATCCATGCTGGAAGCTCTCTCTGCTTTATTCTTGATTTGTTTTGTTGTGGGGTTGGGATTTTTCCCCATCCCTAGTCCCACCCTGGCTTAGAGGTGACAGCAATAGCAACCAACCCTCCACTGTCCCCAACCCTAAAGCTATCAGCTGTCCTGAGATGGCCCCAGGGGGCTTCCACAAACCTCCCAGTTCTGGGAAGAGCGGTGCTGGCCAGTTCTGACCCCTTTTCCAGAGCTGCTGCGGCAGCAGGATCGTGCGAGGGGCGAGGGGCAGGACGTTCCAGTAACTACAGTGGGGTTTGTTTTAAGCTCTGGGATCTCCTCTTTATTCCACAGCCACCAGCTGCCCAAAAACCAGGGGGTGGGGGGGGGGAAAGCAGCTTCTCAGACTGTTTGCTTCGTGCTCTGACCCTGGGGCACAAAACCAGCCCAACAAAAGGAAGGGAAAAGGCTGCTTGCCTTTAAAATCAGGGATTTTCAACCAACACTGAGAGTTTGGTGCCTCCTCTCACCCCCTTCCCAGATAAGAAACAAGGCTGAACCCTCCCCTGGTGCAGAGAAATCAGGTTCAAAAGTTGAGCCAATCTGTTTGGGCTGCCCCTCGCCACCCGTCCCCCTCGGGGAGGGCTGACAGAGGCTAGTCAGGCTCCTCTGTCACCGTTGAGGCCTGAGCCAGGCTCCCACCGCCCCGGCTGAGCCAGGAGCGGGATCCTGGAGGACAAACTCCAGGCAGGGGCCGGCTCAGGGAGCGTCTGGGGACAGAAGGGCCGGAGGGGACCGGCGCAACGACGGCAGAGGAGCTGGGTTTGATTCAACGCGGGCAGCAGCAGCGTCTCAGCAGGCTGAAGGCAGCGAGTTGCTCTCCACCTTCAGTCCTTTGCTGGCCAGGAACGCATCCTGCTTGGGCTCACGGCCCAGGAACTTCCTCAACATGTCGGAAGCATCAAGAGAACCGCCCGGATGCAGGATGCAGTTCCTGTAATCCATCCCCACCTATGAGGGGAGAGATGGAGAGAGAGAGTGGGGTACACAGTGGGGGGCACCACGTGGTGCCCTCCTGCCATCTCCTACCACCTCCTGCAGCTGCCCCGTCCCTGGGGCCAATGGCTTCCCTACCTTACAGTTCATGATGCCCTCCTGCTTGAAGCGTGTGTGGAACATGTCCATGGAGAACACCTCGCTCCACAGGTAGCCGTAGTACTGGGCGTCGTAGCCTCCGGCCAAGTGGCCGAAGGTGGCCGGCATGTTTGTACCTTGGTGGCAAAGAGAAGGGATGGGGGCTGTTAGTGGGGAAAGCTAAAGGTTTCCACACTCGTGGGGTGGAAACTGCCCCTGCTGAGTGCTGCCACTGGGGCAGAGCGGTCCTGCTCAGCTCATTCGCCTTCCCAGGGAAGGATTCCCCAAAGGGTTTTGTATGGTTTCAGCTGTTTTCTCTCCCAGAGCCAGCACATCCCCATCCCTCACTGAGGCGGCCCAAAAGCAGGACCTGTGGCTACCTGGGGTGGCAGGAATGCCCAGCACCTCCTCACACAGCTGGGCAAACACCTCCACAGGGTCCACCTTGGTCTGGGTGTGAAGCGCCTGGTCCACCTTGGCCAGGACGATCTGGCGCAGGTTGAAGAGCCCTGTGTGGGGGAGAAGGAGGCAAACAGAGCCTTTGATGGGGGTTGAGGGGCTCCTCCAGTTCTCCCCACCCTCTATTTCTGATCTGCTGCCCCAGAACAGCCCAGTTCAGCAGCCTCAGCTGCATCTCCTGCCTGCAGACAGTCCCTGCGTCCCCCAAAAGCTCTCATCACCCTCCTGCTAGGCACCCACCACTCTACCCAGACTGAGAGCTGGCAGACAGGATTCCTTCCCCCCAGCAGCACTACAGACCAGGGGATGAGCAGCTGGACAGCACCTGGCTGAACAGCAGCCAGCAGGGTGCCCAGGTGGCTCAGAAGGCCAATGCCATCCTGGCTTGGAACAGCAATAGTGTGGCCAGCAGGGCTGGGAACATCATTCTCCCCCTGTACTGGGCACTGGGATGTCCTCCCCTCCAGTACTGGGGGTGGTGCTGGGCCACACATTTCAAAAAAGACATTGAGGGGCTGGAGCGGGTCCAGAGAAGCAACAAGGCTGGGGAAGGGACTGGAGGGAAAGGCTGATGAGGAGAGGCTGAGGGAGCTGGGGGTCTTTAGCCTGGAGGAGACTCAGGGGGGAACTTCTCCTTCTCTCCTACTCCCTGAAGGGAGGTTGCAGTCAGGTGGGGGTTGGGCTCTTCTCCCAGGCAATGAGCATCAGGATGGGTGGGCAGGGCCTGAAGCTGCCAGGGGAGGGTTAGGTTGGATGTTAGGAAGCCCTTCCTCATGGAAAGAGGGATCAGAGCCTGGACTGGACTGCTCAGGGCAGTGATGGAGCCCCCATCCCTGGAGATGTTGAAGGCCAGCCTGGCTGAGGCCCTGAGTGCTCTGGTGTGGCCGCTGGGGTGACGTTAGGTCCTGGGCTGGTCTGGTTGAGCTCAGAGGGCCTTTCCAGCCTCAATTATTCTGCAATTCCCACAGTCCCCCCAGCACAGGGAATAAACCAAACCCTTTCCTCCCAACTCTGAACCCTCCTCCTCTTGCCCCTCACCTCTCCACAAGGACCCACCCGTGTTTGCCTGCCGGGATTTAATGAGCTTCTCGAGCAGCTCATCAGGGATGGGGGTTCCAGTTTTGTAGTGCCTGGACATGCGAAGCAGCGGCTCCTTCTCCCACACCCAGTTCTCCAGCATCTGCGACGGCGCCTCCACAAAGTCCCTCTCCACGTGTGTCCCGCTGAACATCGCAAACTCCGCCTGGGCAACACCACCGGCTCAGAGCTGGGGCTCACTGAACCCCAGGAGGGAGCAGGACAGGGCAAAGGGGAGAAACCACCACCTCGAGAGCCCAGGCAGTCCTCACCTGAGAGCAGAGCTGGTGCATGACGTGCCCGAACTCGTGGAAATAGGTCTCCACCTCATCGTGCTGCAGCAGGGAGGGAGCGTCCGGCGTGGGTTTGGTGAAATTGGCTACCATGGCGGCTACCGAGATCTGCCGGCTGGAGTCGGGCAAGAGGCAACCCGGCTGGAGGCCGAAGCAGGCTGCGTGCCCATACTTGCCCTCCCTGTGTGCCAAGAGGAGACTGTGACAAGGACCCTCCTCCAGGAGGCCACCGCAGAAGCTCCCAGTGATCCTAGGAGAGCAGCGTCTCCCCGCTGCGCCCAACCCCAGCCCTCCTTCCCAGCTTCTCCTCTCCCACGCAAGGCCTCACCGCGGGTACAGGTCCAGGTAGAATTTGCCGATGGTCTCTCCGGAGGAGGTGTCCTTCACCGTGTAGAGCTGGACGTCCTCATGCCACACCTGAGCCTTCTCCTCCAGGTGGAAGGTGAGGCCCAGCAGCTCCTGGTAGATGGCCAGCAGCCCCGTGGTGACCACCTGCATGGGGAAATACTCCTTCAGCAGGTTCTGGTCCACGCTGTACTTGGTCTCCTCCACCTGGTTCATGTAGTAGCGCATGTCCCAGGCGTTGATGCGGTTGTCAAACTCCAGGCCCCGCTTCTCGCACTCTTTCTTTTTGAGATCCAGGATTACAGCTCGTTCCTTCTCCCCAAGAGGTTTCAGCTTTTGGGCCAGCTCGTCTGGAACAGAACCCCAGAATGATTGAGGCTGGAGAAGCCCTCTGAGCTCAGCCAGACCATACCAGGACCGAACATCACCCCAGCGGCCACACCAGGGCACTCAGAGCCACAGCCAGGCTGGCCTTCAACACCCCCAGGGATGAGGACTCCACCACTGCCCTGGCCAGTCCATTTCAGCCTCTGATCACCCTTTCTGTGAGGAAGGGCTTCCTGACATCCAACCTAAGACTCCCCTGGCAGCTTCAGGCCCTGCCCTCTTCTCCTGGCACTGGTTGCCTGGGAGAAGAGCCTGACCTCCACCTGACTGCAACCTCCCTTCAGGGAGTAGGAGAGAAGGAGAAGGTCCCCCAAGTCTCCTCCAGGCTAAGCACCCCCACCTCCCTCAGTCTCTCCCCATCAGGCTTTCTCTCCTGTCCCTTCCCCAGCCTCATTATTCATCTAGACCCACTGCAGCCCCTCAATGTCTTTCTTCAACTGAGGGGCCCAACATTGCCCCAGGACTTAAAGGGACACCAAAGTAGGTGGGGTCGGAGGCCAGGGACCAGAAACCCCCCAGCAGTCCCCTCCTCCTGCCATCCAGAGCCACCTGTCCTACCCAGGAACGTGGCCACTGTCCTGCTGCTCTTGGCCATGTTCATCTCTAGCACAAAGTCAGCATGGGTGCTGAAGCCCAGCAGATTGGCCTTCTGAGCCCGCAAGTCCACCAGCTCCTTGAGGATCAAACAGTTCTCCTGCAAGGCAGAGCCAGACAAAGAGTAAAGCAGGGTAGAGATAAGAAGCAGGGTAGAGATAAGAGAAAGGAACCCCATGTATGGAAAGAACAAAGATGAGGCCCCCTTCCACCCATGGACTTGACCTGGCATCATCCCAACCCAACCTACCTCTTTGCACCTGGAGTTGAACATTTCCTCCACCTTCCTCCTCGTCTCTGGCACAAAGCACTTCTTGAGCAGAGGGAAGTAGTGTGGGTACTTCAAGGTGACTTTGAGTTTGCCATCCTCTGTCTTCTCCAGGGAGTTCAGGAAATCCTCAGGGAGTCCCCCTGGGAGAATCACAGGGTGTCAGGGATTGGAAGGGATCTTGAAAGATCATCCAGTCCAATCCCCCTGACACAGCAGGATCCCCTAGAGCCAGTCATGTAGGAACAGTCCAGGCAGGTTTTAAATGTCTCCAGAGAAGGAGACTCCACAACCCCCTGGGCAGCACCTTCTGGTGCTCCATCACCCTCACCATGAAGAAGTTCCTTCTCACATTGATGTGGAACCTCCTCTGTTCCAGCTCACACCCACTGCCCCTTGTCCTGTCACTGGGTGCTCCTGAGCAGAGCCTGGCTCCATCCTCCTGACACCCACCCTTTCCATACTGATCAACATTCATGGGGTCACCCCTCAGGCTCCTTTTCTCCCAGCTCAAGAGACCCAGCTCCCTCAGCCTCTCCTCAGCAGGGAGATGCTCCCCTCCATCATCCTTGTGGCTCTGTGCTGGACTCTCTCAAACAGTTCTGTGTCCTTCTGGAACGGAGAGGCCCAGAACTCCAGATGTGGTCTCACCAGAGCAGAGCAGAGAGGGAGGAGAACCTCCCTCCATCTCCTAACCACGCTGCTTCTAATCCACCCCAGTAGCCCACTGGCCTTCTTGGACACCAGGGCCCATTGCTGGCTCCTGGTCAGAGGGGAGTAGAGGGGAATGGTGGAGCCCAGGACAAACAGTAGCTCTGGGGCTGAGCACAGGCCCAGACTCTGGCTCCTTGGCCACAGGAATCCAGGCAGTGGGGGCCACAGCAGTGGAGAAAGAAGCCAGAGTGCTCCCTACCTAGTTCCTCCTTTGAGAAGGGCAAGAACGTGGTGTCTTCATTGAGGTTCTTGTTGAAGTCTATGCAGAGGACGCTCAGTTTTTTCTTAATAGCTTTGATTTTCTGTAAAACACAGAGCCAGGTCAGCACAAGGAGGGCAGCTGCCTGCAGCCATCTGTGTTTGGCTTTTCCCTGCTGAAGGGCTCAATCCCCCCAGGTCAGGCTCCCTCTCCCCACACCTGGCAGGGGAGCAGCCACCTCAGCAAGGTCCCAACTGCCTCCTGCCAGCTCCAGAGCTGCAGGTGTTCAAGCAAAAACCTCCTCTGCCCTGTTTTCATTTCCCTTTCTCTTCAGTTTTTTTAACCATTTCCTCTACCACTCCAAATTTCAGTTTCTCAGGAGCCCCTCCAGTCCCAATATGGAGCCCAACTCCCAGTGCCCACCTCCACTCTGGAAATGTCCCCTTCAACAGGAAGGAAAAAGAGGGGCAGGAGTCACCCAGAGTCAGAGGAACTGGGGGAAAATTCAGGAGCCTGAGCGTCAGGGTACTCTGCAAGGCCCTCTCTTCTGTGTGCCCTGTGATCTCACCTCCTGTGTCTCCTCGGGGAGGTGGAGACCGTTTCTTTTACCCAATTTAATCAGCCTCTCCAGGTACCTTTTTGCTTCGGGCTTCAGGGCTGCGCTCTCTGCTTTCTCCTGTAAAACAAACCCCATGAGCACAGGGTGACTGCGGGATCAGGTGTTGCAGACGGTTGGTTGATGGGAGGAGCTGGGGGTTACTGTGACACCAGTGACCCAGAAACAGATGGAAACAGCCCAGGAGAAAGGTCTGCTGGCATCACAGGAGGTTTCACACCCTGCTCAACCCCACACCTGCAGCCAGACGATCCTCTGGTAGACGTCCTGCCGCATGCTCATCTCCACGTCAAACTCTGAGAGCTTCTTGTCCGCCTCGGTGCTGGCTGCACGGATGTCTTTGCAGGGAGAGACGTGCTGGGGGAAGTCCAGCATGTTCCGGTGCACTGCAAAAACACACGAGGGGTTACGCTGAAGGCTTCACATCCCAGAGCTGCTTGTGAGTGGGAGGGTACACAGAGAGCCTGTGTTAACTGGGAGCCAGTTTGACGGCCCTTGTGCCTGCCCTGACCACCCACACAGAGGAAGAGTGGGACAGAGACAAACCCTGAGCTGTTGTCTGAGAGAGCCCCCAGTCATCCACAGAGCCTGTTCATCCCCTCCTCACTGCTGAATGCATCTGTCCTCCTGTTTCCTGCTGCATCTGGTTTTCTCCCCAAAACCCACAGAGATTTCATGCCCAGCTGCAACTGGTGTCATCTCAAGAGCCTGGCAGATGCAGGGGCAGCATCAGCATCTAGCTCCTCCAGGCCACAAGCATCAACCCTTCACTGCAGACCCTCCTCCAATGCCCCCAGGTCCAAGTGTGCTCTGTCCTGACACATTCCCGTTCAAAAAGCAAAGCCAAGGAGAATCTTCCCTGCTTCCAGCTCAGCGAAACCTCAGCCAACAGAGAGTCCACTGGGAAGGAGCTGCCCAGCAGGCACCACAAGGTGAGCGGGCAGCTCCTCTCTGCTGACTGTTGTGCTGAAGTGAACAGAACTGCTGCTGGCTAAGGCCTTCTCCTCTTTATTTTAAGGAAAAAGAAATGAGGGAGAAGAAAGCAGAGCCCTGCAGTCAGCTTGTGCTCCACACAGACCTGCTGCCTTGGCACAGGGGCAGCAAACAGCTGCTGCGAGGCAGGAGTAGGCTGTGTGACTTGGGCACTGCTGGCAGGAATTAGCCAGGGTTGATGAAGGCTGCCAGGACAGAACCTCGGACTAACTGAGGCTGGAAACTCTCTGAGCTCAGCCAGATCAGCCCAGGACCTAATGTCACCCCAGCAGCCACACCAGGGCAATAAGGGCCACCACCAGGCTGTCCTCCAACACCTCCACGGATGGGGACTCCTCCACTGCCCTGGCCAGTCCATTTCAGCCTCTGATCATCCTTTCCATGAGGAAGAGCTTCCCAACACCCAACTCCTCTGGCAGCTCCAGGCCCTGCCCTCTTGTCCTGGTGCTGGTTGCCTAGGGAAAAGAGCCTAACCCCCACCTGACTACAACCTCCCTGCAAGGAGCTGGAGAAGAGAAGGTCCCCGCTGAGTCTCCTCTTCTCCAGGTTAAACACCCCCATCTCCCTCAGCCGCTCCCCATCACCCCTTCCCTCCTGTCCCCTCCCCAGCCTTGTTGCTCCTGTGGAGCCACTCCTGCTCCTTAATCTCTTTAAGTGAGGGGCCCAGCACTGCCCCAGTACTTGAAAGAAAGCCTCCCGAGCGACACCGTCCCCTCTTGCTGTCCGTACCCGTGTATTCCACTTCCACATCCGCCAGGGCCTTCAGAGTGTTCTCGTAGGACACCTCGCCCTGCTCCTGGGAGCCCACGCGGTCGTACACCAGCTTGGTCCTCTCAGTGAGCTCTGCAGCCAGGTTCTCGATCTGCTCGGCCGTCAGGTCCCAGCGCAGCTGGTTTGCCAAGCGCCTGGGCGACTGGCTGTCCACAACGTTACCTGCAGAGGAGACCCACGGTGAGAAACAGCCTGACGGGGGGAGGAAAAATAACCTCTCTAATTCAGCCATGTGGCTACAGCTTGATAAAAGCACTGAGGGGAGCAGCCCAGCAAACAAACCAGCAACAGTACAGAGGTGATGGTGCCACTGTACTCTGCACCGTGAGTACTGAGTCCAGGTTTGGGTGCCACAGTACCAGAAGCACATTGAGGGGCTGGAGTGGGGCCAGAGAATGGCAATGGGGCTGGGAAGAAGTCTGGCAAACAGGCCTTATGGAGATCAGCTGAGGGAACTGGGGTTATTTAGTCTAGAGAAGAGGAGGCTGAGAGGAGCCCTCCTTGCTCTCTACAGCCAGTTCAAAGGAAGTTGTAGTCAGGCTGGTGCTGGTCTCTTCTCTCAAATTACTAATGATAGGATAAGAGGAAATGGCCTCAAGTTGCACCAGGGGAGGTTTAGATTGGATCTTTGGAAGAAGTTCTTTCCTGAGAGAGTGGTTGGGCACTGGAACAGGCTGCACAGGAAGGGGATGGAGTCCCCAGCCCTGGAAGAGTTTAAAAACAGAGCAGCTAGAGCACTTGAGGCCATGGTGTAGGGGTTAGGGAGCTGCTGGGATGAGGGCTGGACTGGCTGTTCCTGGAGGTCCTCTCCAGCCATGACAATTCAATGAGTTTGTGACAGCCTGCCAGGTTCTGGAGGAAGAACCTCCAGCAGCTGGATTATTTTCCAGGCAGTTTTTTCCCTCTGAGCCAGGCCAGGCCCTTCACAGAAACCTGATTCCCTCTTGGCTCTGTCCCTGGCAGGTGCCTCTGCCCAAAGCGGGGGGAGCATCTGTGGGGCAAAGCAGGGAAAGTGGGGACAGCGCAGCCTTCCTCTGGGTGTGCTCTAAGCCCTCTCCTCCTGCCCTCCAGGCACTTATAACCCCTTCCTCTTGATCCCTCCCAACCTGTAGCCCACTCCTCCNCCTCCTGTCCCCAGCCCATTCCTCCTCCGCACCCACCCTTCCTTCGATTCCTCCTGCCCCCTCCACTCTCCCTGCCGCGTCCAACCTCCTCCAAGCCTCCCGGCCTGCCCACAGACCCTCTCGCCCCCTCCACTGCCCTCTCCTCCCTCCATTGCCCCTCCCCCGTTTACAACCCCCACTACAGGTACCTGTCGGGGGGGCCATGGCGGGGGTACCGGGGGTGCCAGAAGGCCCCACGCTGCTGACGAAGCCGCGACGAGACGGCGCCGGCCCCGCTCACGGAGCGCGTGCCCCGACCATGGAGACGGGCGGGCAGAGCGGCCGCGCAAGGGCATTCTGGGAGACTGGAGGACTAGGCCGCACCCTGCCCACACACCCGTCTCCCCGAGCCGATCCGAGCCTTGGGATGACGGGCCACCCTCCTGCACACGTAGGGCTGGCATCTGCATCCCGGCCCTGCGGTAGGCTGTTTCCGGGAGCTGAAGCCTCGGCGGGAGCGACCGGAGCCGGTTCCCCTAGCAACGCTGCTCTCTATGGTAAGGGAAAAAGAGGAGGGGCCTGCGCACCAGCGTCCGGTCTCTGACCGCCCCGCCTTTTGCGCATGCGTAAAAATATCCCAGCGCCGCATGCATGGCGTGGGCGTGGTGATGACGTAGTAGGCACGGTCAGAGCGCGATGGGCGGGGTCTGTAATCGACGGTGCTAATGTGCGATGGGCGTGGCCTGTAAAAGGCAGGCGGGGTTTACAGGGACGGGCGGGGTCTGTGCGCGATGGGCGTGTTTTTCCCAGTGCGCAGCCGCGGAGGGCGGGGTTCAGTGCATGCGCAGAGTGCAGCCCGCCCCGGCTGAGGCAGTGTCGGGGGCCCGGTGAGTGGGGCGGGGCCCGGGCTGGCAGCGGGAGGCTGGGGGCAGGGGAAGTAGGGACGGATCGGGCTTTGCCTCCCACACCGGGAGCCCCCCCGCCGCAGTGCCCGGCTGCCTGCGGGGCTGGAGGTGGCGGCCGGGCCTGGTGCTTCCCGAGCCCCGCGGGGTCGTGAGTGGGGTACCCCCCGCGTAGGCCGCAGGCACCTTTTATTCTCTGAGGGATGTACTGTTGTGTCCCCGCCTTCACCCAGGACCTCTCTCATGTCTCTGCCATGTGGCTCGCTGATCCCCGGGCCTGGGAGCCCGGTCTAAGGCTGTGGTACTGGTGGAGTCCGGGTCTAGTGGTGTCTGGGGTGACTTTCAGGGGGTTGGGGCCTGCTGGGCTCACAGGGGCTGCACCTAAACGGGTTGATTTTTGTATTAAACCCCTCTGAGTGCTTCTTCTGTGCTGTAAGGGATCTGGAGAAGCAGAAACGTGGAAGGAGCAGCATCTGTTGCTCTTACAGTATCTCCAGGAATCTCCTGCTTTATGGGGGTTGCTTTGTTGGGGCTCCTCACACCCTCCTTTCCCATCAGCTCCCCATCAGGTAGGCTGGCAGGTGGCAGGAGGCTGGCAGCCCTTGAGCCCAGCTCTGCCAACAGTGTCACGTTGCTTCAGCCCTTGGTTTCAGTTTGTAATTAAGTTCTGCTGTGGAAGCAGAGCACTGGCTCTGTAATGAACCCTAGTGCTTGGTTTGCTAGTCCTCTGAGGTGTTTTGGTAGACTCAGCTGTGTTTTGTTTTGTAGGGCTGGACTGTACTGAGCAGCTCAAGCTGAGGAAAGTGAGCTGAGCCCAAGAGTTGATGTTAAGGGGTTCATGGTTTATCGTAGGCTGTGGAGGCCCTGGACAGTCCAGACCAATTCCCTCATCCTCCACATTGATGCCTGGGGAGAGCAACAGAAAAGCTCCTTGATTTCTTGTCTATCCAGTCCAATAACTTCTTTCTCCAGGTATTTTTTTCAAGTTACACAAAGTTGAACCCAGCTGCTCACAGCCTCCCGGAATGGCAGACCAGAAGCGCCTTGCCTACTCCATCATCCAGTTCCTACACGACCAGCTACAGAATGGTGGTCTGTCTCCAGATGCGCAGGAGAGTTTGGAAGGTCAGTGGTCACTCCTGGGTCAGTTCAGCGCTCTCTACTCTCTTCTGCCTCTTCCGTAGCTGCTCTGTTCCTGACATCCAACCTTGCTGAGGAATTGAGATGAGTTTGGGGAGGCATGAGGGCATTAGAGATGCTGATTGCTCTTTGTTATTTGTTTCAAGCAGATTAGCTTGAGAAAGGGATGTGCTGGGGGAATCAACACCTTCCCTGACCTGTAGAGTTCCAGATTTTCTCTCCAGTGAGGTGGAGACCTGGAGATCTTAGCATTAAAACCAGTGTCGCTGTGGGGAAGGGTTTTACCTTTGCTGAGAGCTTTTCCTGTTCCGCTGGGTAAATGCTTTCCCAGAACCCACTCTGCAGGGTTTATTTATACTGGTGTTTTCTGAGGGCTTTGCTGGTCTTAAAACGTTCTTCCTAAGGAGCTTATGCTGTAGTCTTTGACTCCTCCGATTGTTCTGTGGCAAGAGAGCACAGGTTGGGCAAGGCAGGAGAGCAGAGGGAGTGGGAGGAGGGTGTTGGGAGGAAGGAGGGTTTATTCCTGGTGCTTTGAGGTTGTAAAATGAGCTGTGAGGAGTCACTGGGGTCCCCTCTGTGCTGGAAACATCTTTCTGACCCGGTGCCTTGTAAGGGGCAAAGGTGGGTGATTGATGTCTGTGGTCTGTCTCGGTGCCAGCCACAGCTTTGAGAAAGCCAGTAAAGCCCCAATTTGGTGAACTTCTACCCCCCAGTGTCTGTTCTGGAGTCACATGAGGTGATGAAGCTTGTGGTCAGCTCCATCAAGGAACTCGATTGCTGGGTTTGCTGAGGTTTTGGCAAAGTGTCAGGTCTGGCCCATGGGATGGTTTGGTCTGGGGATCCTTCTCGTGATTTGGGTACCTTCCACAGTAGGGAATTCCAGTGGTGTGGGAAGAGAGAAAGTGTTTACAGAATCCCACAGTGATTGAGGCTGGAAAAGCTCTCTGAGCTCAGCTACACCAGCCCAAGACCTAACATCTCCCATCGGCCACATCAGAGCACTAAGGGCCACAGCCAGGCTGTCCTTCAAGACCTCCAGGGATGGCAGTGCATTCCAGGCTCCCATGCCCCTTTCCGTGAGGAAGGGCTTCCTAACATCCAACCTAACCCTCCCCTGGCAGCTTCAAGCCCTGCCCTCTCATCCTTACACTGGTTGCCTGGGAGAAGAGCCCGACCCCATCCCTTCTAGGCTGACTACAACCTCCCTTCAGGGAGCTGGGGAGAGGGAGAAGGTCCCCCTGAGTCTCCTCCAGGCTTAACACTCCCATGTCCCTCAACCTGTCCCCATCAAACTTTCCCTCCAGTCCCTTCCCCAGCCTCATTGCTCCTCATCCCAGCCCCTCAATCACTTTCTTGAGGTGAGGGGCCCAGCACTGTCCCCAGGACTCAAGGGGAGGCCTCAAGTACTTAGAGGGGAGGAAGCTAATTTCCCAACTCTTTCTGTCCAGTGGCCATCCAGTGCCTGGAGACGGCCTTTGGAGTCTCGATGGAAGACCAAGGCCTGGCCGTGTCCCAGACTCTGCCTGAAATATTTGAAGCTGCTGCAGGGAAGGTGAGTGAGAGCCCTGAGTCTATGCTGAGCTGCCATTTGAGCAGCCAGCTCTGACCTCGGTGGTGACACAGCCCCCTCAGAGATGTGTGTGGGGTGGTGGAAGGTTTTGGGGCTCAAGGATCTGGTGCTTGGGGAGGAGGGGATATACTTGGCCCGAGGCTTCATCGCAGCCTTCTCCCTTTCCTTGCCAGGAGCCTGAGCACGTCCGAACAAACTCAGAGCCCATCACCCCCTCAGAAGATGACATAGCTGAGGCTGAAAGGCTCAAGACTGAAGGTAACACCCCCTGGAACTGGTGTTTCATGAAGTTTAGGTGGTGATGGGGAGGCTTCATGCACTCGGCATCTGGGGAGTCCTAGGAACTCAATCCCCCCGTCTGTGCTTGTTCTGTTCCCTGGGGTTCGTGTGGGTTGGTGCAGCTCTCCTGTCAGAACCGAGCTCAAAGCTGGGGCAACGTTTTCTTCTGCATCCTGAGAAGTCCAGGCTGTTCTGTGCAGAATAAGGGATTTTCCCTGCTGGGCTCTTCTCTGGGAGGTCCTTCTGAGGATGTGATGCTGTTCTGGGAAGTGCCCGGGCTGGGAGGGCAGCTGAGGGGAATCAGGATCAGGCAGCCTGGCACTGCCCTGGCCTCGCTGGTTGATTGCCCAGCCCAGGTTGTGCAGTGGTTGGCTTCTCTCTGTCCTGTTTTCTGAAGGAGCTCATAGCTGCAGGCCCAGGACGTTTGGCTGTCCCTGATTGTTCTCTGGCTAACAAACCTTTCTGCTGTCTCTTTAGGAAATGAACAGATGAAGGTTGAGAACTTTGAAGCTGCTGTAGCTTTCTACGGAAAAGCAATCGAGTTAAATCCATCCAACGCCGTCTACTTCTGCAACAGGTACCGACGGGCACCTTCCCCACCTCCTACCTCTGCCTGCTGTTTCTTTCTGCTGAGATCTGAGGATCTCAGATGGACAAAATGTGCTTTTTGAAGGTTCTGTGGGCTGCTGCTTGTTCTTTGGGGGGGATTTAAGCTTCTGATGACAGACTTCCCTGTGCCTCCTGCCAGCTCTGTGCCCTGGCACGTCTCGATGGGATGTGGGTGTGGAAAGGGACTCAGGCTTTAGAGGAGATACAAGGAGCCAAAAAACACTCTCTGCTCTCATGCAGTTAACTCTTCAGTGAGGTAATGAGCCCATGGGATTCGGGGCTGGTGCCTTTTGTTAAAAGTTGTGAGGTCAAGGCTGGAATTAGCAATTTATGGCTTCAAAAGGAGTTTCCCTCTTGTTTCGATAAAGCAGCTGTTTTAAGTAAGAACTTGAGACCTAAGGGAAGCTGGGAGAGATTGTCCGAGCTATCAGGTGGGATCCTTGGTGCCTGGGAAGGTCTCTGAGGAGGAGTAAAAGCCTGGATTAGTCTGCAGTAGGAGAACATGGAGCTGAGCATTGGGGCTGTGCTTGCTCCCTCCAGATACAGCCGGGATTTCTGTGGAGTTGATGCTTTTTGCTAGCAGGGAGCCCAGACAAGGGCACAGAGTGACCTCCATCAGGGGGTTGAGGCTGACAAATCCTTTCTCCACATCTTTCTCCACTCCCCCCAGAGCTGCCGCTTACAGTAAACTGGGAAACTACGCCGGAGCCGTGCGGGACTGCGAAAGAGCTATTGGCATCGATCCCAACTACAGCAAAGCCTACGGCAGAATGGGGTGAGCGAGAGCAGGGGGGTTCTGCTGCAGTGTGCATCTCCAGGTGCCTGGTGGCAGGGCTGGCTTAGGGCTGGGGCTGTGCCTGGGCACACGGAGCAGAAATACCGTGTGTTGCATCCCCACGAGGCTGGGGAAGGGCTGATCTAGCTCTGGTGACTCTCTTCTTCTCTCCTTGTTCATAGCTTGGCCCTCTCCAGTTTAAACAAACACACAGAAGCTGTTGTTTACTACAAAAAAGCCCTGGAGCTGGATCCAGACAATGACACCTACAAATCCAACCTGAAAATAGCTGAACAGAAAATGAAGGAGACTCCGAGTCCGGTAGTTGGAAATGAGGGGAGTGGGTAGGGTTAGGGGAGGCTGCTGTGCGGTAGGTGCTGCCTGCTTGCTGCAGAGACCCACCTGGATGGTGTTTGAGCACATGGGGGGCGATGGATCTCGACTCCTGCCATGAGCATTGCCACCAAAATCCAGCAGGATCTTCCCTGCCTGAGCACAGGCACCTGGGGCTTTGCTGGAAAGTGAGACTGAGTGGGAAGGGAGTGGTTTGAAGCGGCAGTTTTGCCTTAAGCACCTGAAGTCCTCCAATTCCCCCTGAAATCCAACTGTTTGTTTCCTTGGTGACAGTCAGCAGTGAAAAAGGGCAGTTTTAGGTGGAGTTTTTTCCCTTGAGAAAAGCAAGGGACCTGATCTGTGCAGGAACCTGTTAGTTTATTATTTCCAAGGGGATTTTAGGGTTCTAAACGCATCCTCCATTGCCAGGGTGCTCAGCTTGAGGTGTTGGACTGGGAGGCTGTGGTGGGTTGCAGCTGTTCCTGGCTCAGCTGGTGAGAGATGAGCAGCAAAATCCCGTCACACCATCCCCTGCCCCTCACCCCAACCCCTGAGGCTGGGCAGAGCCTCTATTCTCTGTCATGAGATCTGGGAGGAAAGATTTCCGGTTCTCTGTACCCTTGGAGGTGCGAGGGTGTCCTCACCCAGCTCCACTTTCTTTCCTCTCACAGACTGGTGGCCCGGGAGGCTTCGATCTGGCTGGTTTGCTGAACAACCCCGGCTTCATGAGCATGGTAAATCCAACCCCACATCCCAGCAAGGCTGCTCAGAGAGAGGAATCTCCCTGTGCACAGCTCTCTCTGGGTGGTAAATCCAACCCCACATCCCAGCAAGGCTGCTCAGAGAGAGGAATCTCCCTGTGCACAGCTCTCTCTGGGTGGTAAATCCAACCCCACATCCCGGCCCTGCTGCTCACAGCAGGGATCTCCCTGTGCATGGTTTTATCTCAGCAGTAAATCCAATCTCACATCCCGACCAGGCTGCTTGGAGAGGGAATCTCCCCATGCACAGCTCTGACTCCGAGCAGTAAATCTAACCCCACAGCCCAACCAGGCTGCTCAGGGTGGGAATCTCCCCGTGCACAGCTCTTATCTCTGAGCAGATCCCCTCTCATTTTGCTCCTTGGTCTCTGTTGCCGCATGGCGAGTTCCTTTGTGCAAACAGAAAGCCAGTGACTTCTTCCCCGCCTTCTCCCTGTGCCGTGTGGGGGCTGTTCTGCCTCCCCAGCCTAGTCCTGGGTGTCGCACTGCGCTTCTCCTGGCTGCTTCCGTCCTCTCGAGCCGTTTCGGAGTGCCTCCGCCTTGTAGCTCCGTAACACCTGCGCATCCGCCCTTGCTGAGCAGGATCTGGTGTTTTCTGCTTTCTCCCCTCTTTAGGCATCGAATCTGATGAACAACCCACAAGTGCAGCAACTGTAAGTTGGATCCCAGTTTCTGTTTCCTCTCCGAGTCGCTCGTTTGAGGCTCCGTGTGCGTTTGGTGCTTGCAGCTGCTCTGGACTGGTGGGAGCAGGACGGTGCTTGGGCCAGCAGCGTGGAGGGAAACTTGAACCCAATCCCATTGCCTGAGCCAGAGTTTGTTTTGAGGAAATGGGACAGACTGTGGCACTAAGACTTCCCTAGATCTTATGGGGTTTAGCTTTAGTTACTCTTCCACAGTTAATGACCAAAAACCTTGTTGCAGCAGATTCCCTGCAGATAACCTCCCGTTTTGTGTGGGGAAAGTACTCCTACTCCAGAATCACAGAACCCCAGAGTGATTGAGGCTGGAGAAGCCCTCTGAGCTCAGCCAGACCAGAGCAGGAACTAACATCACCCCAGTGGCCACACCAGGGCACTGAGGGCCACAGCTAGGCTGGCCTTCAACACCTCCAGGGATGGGGATCCACCACTGCCCTGGGCTGTCCAGTCCAGGCTCTGATCACCCTTTCCATGAGGAAGGGCTTCCTAACATCCAAACTAACCCTCCCCTGGCAGCTTCAGGCCCTGCCCTCTCGTCCTGACCCTGGTTGTCTGGGAGAAGAACCTGACCTTCACCTGACTGCAGCCTCCCTTGAGGGAGTTGGAGAGAAGGAGAAGGTCCTCCCTGAACCTCCTCTTCTCGAGGCTGAACACCCCCATCTCCCTCATCCTCTCCCCATCCAGTCCCTTCCCCAGCCTTGTTGCTCCTCTGGACCCGCTCCTGCTCCTTAATCTCTTTCTTGAAGTGAGGGGCCCAGCACTGTCCCCAGGACTTGAGGGAAAGCCTCCCCAGTGCCCAGTACAGGGGGGCAATCCCATCCCCAGCCCTGCTGGTTACACTATTGCTGATCCAAGCCAGGATGGCATTGGCCTTCTAGGCCACCTGGACACCCTGCTGGCTCCTGTTCAGCTGAGTCCCACACAGCATCACCAGGTCCCTCCCTGTCCAGCTGCTCTCCAGCCCCTCATCCCCCAGTCTGTAGCTGCAGGGGATTATTGTGGCCAAAGTGTAGGACCCTCAGCCGATCCAGGTCCCTCTGCAGCATCTTACACCAACCTTCCCTTCCTACCGTAAACCCAACCTTTTCTGTAGGGTCTTGGGGTTCTTTTCCTCACTCTGACGGTGACTTTCCTTTCCCCAGCATGTCCGGGATGATTTCTGGTGGCCACAACACCATGGGAGCAGCAGGCACCAGCCCGTCCACAAACGATCTCGCCAGTCTCATACAAGCGTGAGTAGAGGGCTGGGATTTCCAGCCCATGGATTTGGGGAGTTTTATTGTTCTTTTCTGACCAGAAGTGGGATGTCTTGATTTCCCTGTTGTGGAGGCTCCATTACTGGGTAGGAGCTGCCTGTAGGATAGAGTTTGGTCTGTGGGAAGCCAGAGCACTAACAAGACTCTTCCCTGTCCTCGCCAGGGGCCAGCAGTTTGCTCAGCAGATGCAGCAGCAGAATCCAGAACTAATAGAGCAACTGCGAAGCCAGATCAGGAGTCGAACGCCCAGCGCCAGTAACGAAGACCAGCAGGAATGAGCTCTGACTCCAGGTGAGGCTGCAGCCACCTGTGTGGGAATTTTAATGGGATTTAGCTCCATGATTTGTTGGTAACTTCATTTTAGCCAGCTGGGGGTTCTCTGGGCTCCAGCACCCCTCCGTGACATCAGCTGCACCCTGAGAAGGGCAGGAGAACTTCCCTCACCCTGACAGATGAGTTTCATCTTCCAGCCTTGGCAGCAGGGAGAGGGTGGTGCGGTGGCTGTAGGGGTGGTGTCGCTTTGTGGGGGTCCTTACCCCACCTGACTACAACCTCCCTGCAGGGAGGTGGAGAGAGGGAGAAGGACCCCCATGAGTCGTCTCTTCTCCAGGCTAAACACCCCCAGCTCCCTCAGCCTCTCCCCATCAGCCTTTTGCTTCAGTCCCTTCCCCAGCCTCATTGCTCCTCTGGACCAGCTCCAGCCCCTCTGTCTCTTGACATGAGGGGCCCAGCAGTGCCCCCGGGATTTGAGGGGAGGCCTTCCCAGTGCCCAGTACAGGGGAAGAATGACATCCCTAGTCCTCCTGGCCACACTCTCCAAGCCAGGATGCCACTGGCCAGATGTGGCCTCACTAGGGCAGTAGTAGAGGGGGAGGAGAACCTCCCTTGATCTGCTGAACTCACTCTTCTTACTGCCCCCCAGGAGAGGAGGAAGAAGGCGGCAGAAGTGACCGAGGGGGAAGAAGGAGAGAGGGAGGGGGCAGCCACTTTCCTCCTCAACTTTTTAAACCCAAACTTAAACCTTTTCTGCAGAAGACTCTGCAGTCAGACCGACAGACTGTCCTCTCTTAAGGCAGAGCCAGTGGCTGCTCTTTCCCTGGAGCCTGACTGTCTCCCTGGTTCCGTGTTTTCTCTCCCTGTCTCCGCAGCGCAGCCCGTGGGGATGATGCTCTTTGCTTTACAAACTGGAAGCCATGTGCGTGTTGCCACTTCTTCAGCTGAAAGTGTCCAAGGAAGGGGGGGGGGGAAGGGAAAGAAACAAAAGAAATGGGAAAAACAAAAAGCCCCACAGTGCTCTCTGTGCCCTGCATGCGACAGCTTCCCCTTCCCTCCCTTCCTCAGAGCCTTCAGCCCCACTCCTCCCCCTCGGTCTGCCTTTAGCTTGCATTTTCCTCTTTCATTTTTCCCTTCTTTTTTTCTTTGCTTTTCCTCTCCTTTTTTCTCCTCTCTTTTTCTCTCCTTTTTTCCTCCCTTTTGTTTTTTCTCCTTCCCTCTCCCTTTTTCTCACTCTTCCCTTTTTCCTCTCCTTTTTTCTGCCCCTTCCCGTTTCTCCTTCTCACCTTTTCCCTCTCCCTTCTCCCTCCCTTTCTTCTTCTTTCTTCTCTCCTTTTTTCTCCCCTCCTACTTTTCCTTCTCCCATTTTCTCTCCCTTTCTCTTTTTTCTTCTCCTTTTTTCCTCCCATTTTCCTTCCCTCTCCCTGCTTTTCCTCCCCTTTTTTCTTTCCCTTTTATCCTCCTTTTTCTCTCCTGTTTTTCTCTCTTATTTTTTTTCTCCATCTTTTTTTTCTCCATTCTCTCCATCCATATTCCCTCTCCTGCTTTTTCCCACTCTCCTTTTTTCCCCCCATTTTTCCCCATTTTGCTGGGGAGGGGGATTTTTTTCTTCCGGAAGAATCCCATGGAGCTGCAAACACGCCCCAACGCCGTCAGTTTCTAAAGAACCTCTGAAAACAAAAACAAAGAGAAGAAAATAAGGAACCACCTCCTCTGCCCAGCAGTCCCCACACTGTTCCAGTCTTGTGTGATTCCCTAACCCGGGAATTTCAGAACCTGTCGTACGAAGAGCGATGCTCTTATCGCTCCAGGACCTTTTCACTTCCCTCTGCCCCATCATCCACTTCAGAGAAGTGTTGGACTCCCCCATGTAACCAGCCCAGTTCAATCCTCCCACTCAGTTTTCAGACACTTGGAAGCACTGGAGGATCTCTTTGCCCTCTCCTCTCTGCCTCCCCAGAGCAGGGCTTTGCTGTGGATCCCACGGGCTGGGATCGTCGCGGCGGTGTTGAGCTGTTCATCCGTGGGAGGTGGGTTCTCTCCTCCTGGAGGTCGATGTCAAGGGGTAGGGTTGGGGCTGGTTGAGACAGGGATGAGCTCCAGCTCCTTCAGCGCCGCCGCTTGAAGCTCTGGCAGGATCGTGGCTGAATGTGTTTAGTGATTATGGGATGATCCACCCCGCTATTTTGGGTGAGAGAGAGGGTTTGTGCTGCTTCCAGCCAGTCCTTTCTGGCTTTTTGAGTCGTCTTCTGCATGGAAGGCACCACCCTGGGCCAGGGTGCTGCTGCTGGGACTTAGAGGCTGCTTGAGGAGAGGCAGGAGGAGTGAGAACACTGCTTGGGGAGGGACAGTCTCCCCTGCTTCACCCTCGGGGGGGGGTGAAAAACTCCCTGAGGGAAAAGCTGCTGGAACTACTACCAGCAACCTTGAAGCCTTCAGCCTCTCTGGAGGATCCATCCTCAGGGTCACAGCCTGGGTCCTCTCATCCAGATCCCCAGCTGAGGGCAGAAACCTTTTGGTTATTGACCTCAATGTTGTTTTTTCTCAAGTAGCTTTTGGGATTGTGAGGAGGAAGGAGAAAATCCAGTGGGAGGAGAAGGGTGTGAGGTGGCAAAGGAGGGGGGGTTCCCCATGGAGAGGGAGGAATGGGAGCCCCACAAGGACGGGGGAGGTGGGGGTGGGAGCCAGCAGGTGGATCTGAAGATGAAGAAGAAAACCCGGATGATCTGTAAATGCTCCGTAGCTGCGTGGTTCTTGTACCTTGTGAAGAATAAACTGTTTGGACACTGTTATCCCTCTGGCCCTGGTGACTTGAAGGGCTGCGGCACCCATTTCCATGGGGCTTTGTCGGGGGGGGGGGGGGTACCCCTGAGGGGGATTTTATCCACCTTTTCCAGCTTTTTGGGGTCCTGCTCAGAAAGGGGATTTTTATTCCATTTTGCCTTCTACTCCCTTCAGGTTCTCCCCAGCTGCTGCTTCTGACATAAAAAGGGAGAAATTTGCAACCAGTAGGAAGAAAACTTCTGGAATTGTCCAAAAAAAGGAAAGTGCAGGGATTTTTTTTCCCTCCCTTTTTGATGTTTTCAGTTTCCCTGTCCAACTCGACCTTCTGCAGCCGCAGACCCTCACCTCTCCCTGGTTCCCTTTACAGCCCAACCAGCAGCTCCAGAGGGGTTGTGGCTGCTCTGTGGGGGAGGATGAAGAAGCCAGGACACTGGGTGAGGTGGAGAAGGGTGGGTTTGGTGACTAGTTCAAAAAACTTGGGCTATTTAGGTTCAAAAAAGGGAGTGAGATTTGAAAAATGAGATTTTTAGGTTCAAAAGCAAAGTGAGGGTTTAGTTTTGAAAAACTTGGGCTGTTTGGGTTCAAAAAGGGGGGGGTTAGGTTAGAAAAAATTGGGTGAGGTCTGAAAAACGGGGGTTTTAGGATCAAAACAATGGGAGGTTTAGATTCAGGAAAAAAGGGATTTTAGATTTAAAAAAGGGATTTTAAGTTAAAAAAGGGGGTTAGATTTGAAAAACAGGATTTTCAAGTTCAAAAGCAAAGTGGAGTTTAGGTTCAAAAAGAGGATTTTAGGTTAGAAAAATGGTGTAAGGTCTGAAAAACGGGTTTTAGGATCAAAACGAAGGGAGGTTTAGATTCAGAAAAAAGGGGGTTAGGCTAGAAAAAGGAGGTTTTTAGCTTGAAAAATGAGGGGTTTAGGTTCAAAATAGGGGGCTTTTTGCATTCAAAAAAAGGTTTTCGGTTAGAAATATGGGGATTTTTAGGATAAAAAGGTTTTAGATTGAAGAAAGTGGTTTAAGTTCAAAAAATGGGGGTTTAGGTTAGAAAACTGCGAGGATTTAGGTTCAAAAAATTGTGAGGTTTAGGTTTAAAAATTCTTTTAGGTTTGAAAAGTGAGATTTTTAGGATCAAAAACTGGGGGGTTTTTTTTATGTTCAAAGAAGGGTGTTTTAAGGTTCAAAAAACTGGGGGTTTAGGTTTAAAAACTGGGGGGAGTTGGTTTGAAAAATTGGGGGGTTATGTTCAAAAAATGGAGGGTTTAGGGTAAAAAAAAAGGATTTTAAGATTCAAAAAAT
>VXBP01001748.1:27485-93071 GCA_013400115.1 Rhinopomastus cyanomelas | reverse complement strand
GGGGTGGAAGAGGGAAGCAGCAGCTGGAAGCACCTGGCTAGAGTCACCTCATGAAGTGTCTCTGCTCCAGGTGACTCCGCTCCATCCCTTTGCGTTGGTTCCAGCCGTACGAGGTTTTCTTGCCATAACCTAAAAGAGTCCCCTGTTATCAGCTGCTCCACTCTGGGTGCTGCTCAAAGGCCCTTTCTAAGAATCCCCCAACAAACAGCCCATTGTGCAACAGCAGTCGCTCGCGACCGGCTCTCGGGTTTCCCCAATGCCAAATCTGATTCCTTCTGGAGAACCCACACGCTTGGGAACGTTCTTTAGGGTCATGCGCCGCTGCCGACCCGCTTCATCCTGAAGGTATCAGGAAAAGCCCCTCAGCTGCCTCCAAACCCTTCTGGGATGTGGGACAGGAGGTGTCTGGGGAGGGTCTGTGCTGCTCAGGAAGGTGGTGGCTGCAGCTGGAGCAGGGTCCAGGGTTGTTTGAGGGATGTAGGAGCTCAGTTTCACTTGGGAGTGAGTTACAGCTTCAGCTGATCGATCCAACTCCAACCCACTTGAAACCTCCAGGAGTTTTGGGGTCAGTGGGGTTTTTTGTTGAAGGGGTTGGGAGGGATTGGCTGCAACGTTAGCAGTGGGGGGAAAAAAGGAGGAAGCTCAGGCTGGCTGCTGAGGCTGAGACCCAAAACAGGAAACTTGGTTACGGGTTGGGCTTTCTTGTCATTTATTGTAGGTTTTTCCCCTCTCTGTCTTGTCACAGACAAAAGGTTGTGAATTCCCCAGCCCTGGTGATAACCCAAACCCTTTTAGAATTTGCAGGTCAATATTTCTTTTATTTTCTTGTTTCAAGGGCTTCGAAGAAACTGAGAAACCTCAGTAAGTCCTGGTTTTTTTTTCACTCTACAGAAAGAGGAAGGGGGTGGGGGGGGAACCAGCCAGAAAACAGAGCATGGGGTGAGAGTCACTGAAAACCCTTCTCCTTCCTAATGAGAAGGTAGAAAATTCTCCCCCTGTACTGAACAGGAGCCAGCAGGATGTCCAGGTGGCCCAGAAGGCCAATGCCATCCTGGCTTGGATCAGCAATAGTGTGGCCAGCAGAACTAGAGACGTTATTCTCCCCCCGTACTGGGCACTGGGGAGGCCTCCCCTTGAGTCCTGGGGGCCGTGCTGGGCCACTGTCTTAAAGAAAGCGATTGAGGGGCTGGAGCGGGTCCAGAGAAGCAACGAGGCTGGGGAAGGGACTGAAGGCAAAGACTGATGGGGAGAGGCTGAGGGAGATGGGGGTGTTTAGCCTGGAGAAGAGGAGACTCAAGGTGGATCTTCTCCCTCTCTCCAACTCCCTGAAGAGAGGTTGTAGTCAGATGGGAGTTGGGCTCTTCTCCCAGGCAACCAGCAACAGGCTGAGAGGGCAGGGGCTGAGGGTTAGGATGGATGTTAGGAAGTCCTTCCTCACAGAAAGGGTGATCAGAGGCTGAAATGGGCTGTCCAGGGCAGTGGTGGAGTCCCCATCCCTGGAGGTGTTGAAGGACAGTCTGTCTGTGGCCCTTAGGACCTTGGTGTGGCTGCTGGGGTGGTGTTAGGTCCTGGTCTGGTCTGGCTGAGCTCAGGGGACTTTTCCAGCCTCAATCTTTCTGGGGTTCTGTGAAAATCAGGACTGGCCTGAAGCTAGTAGTCCAGGTGGGTGCCAGGGTGTCCCCCCACCCAACCTTCTCCTCCAGTTCTCCAGAAGCTGCTTTCTGTGCTGTTTCTTTCATTCATTACTTTATGTTTTGTACTCATCTCCTTCAGAAAAAACCCTGTATTTTTTACCATGAAGAAGAGTTGGGGGGTTTTCTGGGGCTTGAGGGCTTTTTGTCCATTTCTGCCTCATCTGCTCTTAGGAAAAAACCCAGCCTGAAGGTCTGAGGGGTTTGAGTGGTTTAACCCTCCACATTTTTTTGTCTGAATACAGTGGGGGTGGCACACAAACTGCTTTGGGGGAGGTTATTCCTGCTCTGGTCGTGGTTCTTCTCCTCCAGTCTCAGGATGCCTTTGGCTGGCAAAAGATCGGTGTCTGCTCTCGCTAACCCACAGCTTGTCAGGACTTCACTGAATTGCATTACAGTCCCCAGACCCAACTGTGGCAAGTTCAGCCTCCCTGAGCAGCTTTTCCATTGGGAAAGGGAAAACCCCTGAGACGACCTTTTCCTTCCCTCTTTTTAATCTTCCCAGCCATCGGAAAGATCTGACGTTGTTTGCAGCAGCATCACAGCCACCATGGCTTGGGCATCACCCCGTGGCCTGCAGAGGGTGATGAGTGGAGCCAGGAGGCTCCTGTTGAGGTGGGACTGCAGGTTTGATTGTGGCTGGTCCTGATTAACTGCTGCTGTCAGTCTATCAAATCCTGCTGTGGATCTCCACTCCTTCCACCCTCGGGAGACACTGACTGAGGAATCGTGAGGCAGAAGCAGCCCTGAGCATTTGGAGGAGCTATAAAGGGAGGTTTTGCATCTGGAAGGGGGTGTAAAAGGAGGTTTTGCATCTGGAGGGGGTTTAAAAGCAGTAGTAAAAGGAGGTGGAAGACACCTCCTGGAACCAGCAGGTTCTCTGCCTTGATGCTGGAGCTGCAGCTTTGAACTGGGGAAATACTCAGTGAGTTGTGTCCTGTAGAGGAGGATTTTTCAAGGGATCGGTTTTGAGAAGTGAAGAAGGACGAGATGAACCTACTAAAAATTCTGAGAGCAGGCTGGTGTCCTCTGAGATCCGGAATGGAGTGAAATTTGGAGACAAAACTGTGCAAGACTGGGAATTCAGGTGTTGCTGGTCCTTAAACTGGATTTAAGGAGCGGAGCTCAACTCAATGGGTTTAGGTTGGCGATCAAGAAGGAGCAGAGGGAACGTAGAGACCAAGAAGAGCCTGTGATTTGGGCTCTAAGTCTGGAGTCAAGGGAAGAGATCTGCAGGTCGGATGGGACTGGAGATACTGATCAGTGTGGTGTTTGACTGGTCAGTACGATGGTTTACTGGTCGGGTAAACCGTTCATTTACTGGTCAGGTCAATGATGTACTGGGAATTTGTTATGGATGGGACCTGGAGTTTGTTTTCAGGTGAAGGTAACTCAAGAAAAACTCTCAGAGGAAGGTGAAAGCTCTCGGGATAAAACTCTGGCCTCATCCTTCTCGTCCAGTTTCCATCCCTACAGCTGCTTTGTGCAGCCTGAGTGTCTGTCTGTCTGTCCACGGGGATCAGGGCTGTTGGATTCAAGGTGGGAACAAGCCTGGGGGTTCAGACAGTCTCCACAGCCTGTTTGGCTGCTAGAGCTCCACATCCCTCTGAAAGAGCTGCCTCGGGCTGTTCCTGGCTGCTTCAAACAACCAAATTCAGCTTTCCTGGCTCTGTGGAGAAGCTGTAGGAATCCTGTCCCCAGGAGGAGTTGCAGGTGCCTCTCATTCCAGCCTGGGGAGTCCACAGGGTGCGCTGTGCCTGTTAAAGCAGAAATCCCACCCTACAGGGGCTGGCTGGAAGAATTTTTCCAGGAAAGGTGACAAAAATCCCAATGATTTTCTACCCCCTTACCCTGCCAACACCAGATTGTCTTGTCAGTGCTCGACTCAACAGCCTTCCGGCCCCTCTAGAAACCTGTCAAGCTCTGAGCGACGCTCTGAAGAGCAGATCCCCCCCTGTGAAGGCACCGGCAGGGCTGTCTGCAGTGTTTTTAGCTGTAGGACACTGGGGCTGAGGGAAGGGAGTTGCATTTGTTAGTACAGAGCTCTACCAGGAGCCGCTGGAAGCGCCAGCAGCAGCTCTCTGCTCGCAGCATACCAATGCGCTTTGGCCCTGGTTCCTTGCCAGCTACTAGCCCTGGGCCACCCCTCCTCTTCCCTCCCCAGTGCTCCGGCTGGGGGGGGAGTTCAGGGAAGGGATTATTTCCACACAGCCCTTCAGGGCAGGAGCGATCCAGCTTACGGGAGGATGAGGCAGGGCTGTGGAAGGGTTAGTTAAAAAATCGTGAACGTCTGAGCTGCAGCTGCTGCCGACTTGACTGGAATTTAATGTGCCCAGGCATTGTTAGGGAAGACATGAGCTCCGGAACGCCGAGGCAATTGCTGACCCTACACAGCTTTCTGTGGCTAATTGTGAGCTGAGCTAAGGGAAGAAGCTGGATGTTCCCATCTCAGACCTTCCTCTTGCCCAGTTGGCTCTGGGAGCCACCAGAGGCTCATTGTGAGGGACCTTTGGAACAGCTCTGGCTGAGAGAAGTTGGAACTTGTGCCTGATTCTCCTTTCTCTGCCTGATTCTCCTTTCTGAGGTTGCTAATTAGATGGTGAACGTTCCTGCCTCATTATCCCACCCTCAGCTTTTCTTTCTGGGGATCCAGGCTGAAGCTTTCTAAGATGCTCTGGAGGAGCAGTTAACCCTTGGATTCCTGAAGCTGTTGAAACCCAACCTGTGGGTTCCTGCAGAGCATCAGCAGTTGAGGGGAGGGGTGTGAAAACCAGCTCCATAACACTCAAGGTTTCACTTTTATCTGTTGGCACCTACCGTGATGACTCAGGACCACATCCCTTTCGTATTTATTTCTTCCCTTCTGCTTTGTGTCTCTTTCTGGGGTCACTTCCAGCTCAGACTGGCTGGAGCTGTGGCTGGTAAAGGACCACACTGCCATTCTGCTGCCTGAAGGCAGAGCTCTGCTCAGGATGGAGGCAGTGGATGTTTTCATGCTCGCTGGTGAAGAATAACTTCACCACAGCCTGGTTTTATCTAGCAGGGCAGTGGCTTTAATTCTGTTTTAATAGGGTTGCATAGAAGGAAAAGCCCCTTAGTGAGAGCAGACGCTGGCTGTCTTGAGGGAGAACAGAATCATTGAATGACCATAGCTGGAAAGGAGCTCCAGCATCATCCAGCCCAGCCCTCATCCCAACATCTCCTTAACCCCTAGACCAGGACCTCAGATGCTCTAGCTACTCATTTTTTAAACTCCTCCAGGGATGGGGACTCAACCCCCTCCCTGGGCAGCCTGTTCCAGTGCCCAGGCTGCTCCAAACTTGTTTAAAACCCCACGATCCAGGGTTTGGTGGCAGATGCTCTTCCCGTGTTATCCGCAAACAGTTCTCACCTTTTGGAATAATATTGTTCGGCAGCGGCGGAGCGACACGACGCTCAAAATAGCAGCAGCTGCTGCCATAGGCCGAGCTGGAGCGGAGTCGAGTGAGTTGTGTTGTCAGTCATGGGAGCAGAAATCCAATTCCACCTGCAGATGAGCATTCCCGAAATAGAAGAGGGTTGTCAGCGAAGAGCGGAGCTGCAGCGGGCGCATCCCTCCGGTGAGCTGCTGCCGCACTCCCCTCGCCCTGTGTTACAGGGAGGGGGAGAAATAACAATAAAGGGAAAGTTACTGGGGTTTTGCTCATTTGGGATGGAAAAGACCTTGAAAGATCATCAAGTCCAACCCTGAACCCAGCTGTCCCATGCCACCCTAAACCCCATCCCTGAGCTCCAGCTCTCCCTGACTGTGAAACATGGCCAGGGATGGTGATTCAACCCCCTCCCTGGGCAACATGTTCCAAGGCCTGAGGTCCCTTTCCATGGAGAAATTCTCCTCAGGGCAAACCTAAATTTCCCCTTTGGCAGCTTGAGGCCATTTTCCCTTGTCCTATGGAGAGAAGAGCCATATTCTGCTCTCTGCAGCAGACAACAGCTGGAAGAGGAGGTTTTGCAGGGGCATCTAGAGTTGGATAGGCCTGAGGTCCCTTTCCATGGAGAAATTCTCCTCAGGGCAAACCTAAATTTCCCCTTTGGCAGCTTGAGGCCATTTTCCCTTGTCCTATGGAGAGAAGAGCCATATTCTGCTCTCTGCAGCAGACAACAGCTGGAAGAGGAGGTTTTGCAGGGGCATCTAGAGTTGGATAGGCCTGAGGTCCCTTTCCATGGAGAAATTCTCCTCAGGGCAAACCTAAATTTCCCCTTTGGCAGCTTGAGGCCATTTTCCCTTGTCCTATGGAGAGAAGAGCCATATTCTGCTCTCTGCAGCAGACAACAGCTGGAAGAGGAGGTTTTGCAGGGGCATCTAGAGTTGGATAAGGTTGATGGATTCCAGCTCAAACAGAGGAGATTAAGATGAGATCTGGGGCAGAAACCCCTCCCCATGAGGGGGCTGAGGCCCTGGAACAGGTTGCCCAGGGAGGTTGTAGCTGCTCCATCCCTGGCAGTGTCCAAGGGCAGGTCAGATGGGGCTTTGGGCACTCTGCTCTGGTGAGAGGTGTCACTGCCGCTGGCAGGGGGTTGGCACTGGAGCTCAATTCTAACTCAGTCCATGACTACGATTTAGTGGGTAACCAGCGCTGCCAGCATTTGATCCAGTGGCCACTGGGTTGATGGTTGGACTTGCTGATCTTGGAGATCTCTTCCAACCTTAAGAATTCCGTGATCCAAGGCAAGTCCCCCTGATTCCAAATACCTGGAGGCTTCTGCCAGGCTGGGGAAGCAGCCGGCATCTCTGGGGCACAGAAGGGACACGAGGAAGGTTGATGGAAGGGCAGGAAACCTTGTTGGAGGCTGCACGAAGCCAACTGCTGTAGGAAACTCATTACCATCCTGAGCCACAGGAGGGTTCCGCTGCTGGAGGTGATAAAGTTCAGATCCCTTCTGTCTTGTCAGCTGGGTGGATCCTGCTGAGCTCTCCCCAGGCATCCTTTCAGGTTCAAAGTTCTCCGGTGCAGACGGCATTAGGGATTCAATATCCCACAGGGACTGGCTGTGTGGAGCTCAGACGAGCGCAGCCGCCTGGGTATCAGGTGTTGGGACCCCCCAGCAATGCAGTTGCACTGACAACTTCTCCAAATGCTCTCTGAATTCAATTTTGTTTAGGTGTTTTCAAGGTAAAAATTAATCAAATGTGGTTGGGTTGTTTTTTAATCACTGCAAAAGGCCTCAGTGTTGGCTCTGGGTGTCTCTCTCGCCCTGTACATTGTCATCCTGTCAGGAACCTGCTGGCTTCATCCAGAGCCTTACGCTGATTAAAATAGAGTAGGGGGGAAGGAGGAAGGGCTTGGCCATTGTCCCCTTAATCCTGTGAGAGCGTTTGGAGAGAGTTTTGCCTACATTTTCTGCCTTTCTGCTCAATTCTCTCCAGCCAGAAATTGCAAGGTTCTTCAAATTCTTGAAATTCTTATAGTTTGATGTTTTCCACCGAGGAAAACATCGCCGCGGAGCCTGAGCAGAGCAGACGTTGAAGTGAGACTGTCCAAGCTGTTTTCACCTCAGCAGTGTTTAATTTTGTCCAAGAAAAACAAGAGGATGGGGAAAGCTGGCAGCTCTGGCTTCTCACACCTTCCTGCAGGGCTTGGTGCAGAACTTGCTGGAGTACGAAGTTCAGCAGCAGGTGAAGCTGGGTGATGACCCGATGAAATGCAGGGAACTGGCTGGCAGCCCTTCTCGAGGCTCTGACAGCTGGAGGAATGTGCTGGAAAGGCTGGGCTGGTAGGTGTGAGCCCAGAAATTCTCTCTCCCTTGCGCCAAGACGCTGGCAGGTGCCTCTGGGTGGATGTGAGCCCTCTCACTTCTTTGTGTGAGGAGATGGATGAAGGAATCGGCCCAAACCCTTTTCTCTAAGTCGTGTTAGTTTGCTTCCCGGTCTCCCTTGTGCAGCACTCAAAGGCTTCTCCAGGTGTCCTAGAACCACTTAGGGTGGGAGAAAACCCCTTTGCCAAGTGATAGCAGTTGATGCTCTGATCTCATGAGGTCTGTTGGTGCAGTTCAGGCTCAGGTTGCTGTGAGTGAGGGCAACCAGCTCAGCCCTTTGTGATGTGACCCCCCTACTGGTGCTTCAGCAGTGGTGGGTTCTTCACTCTGAGCTGTGCCCAGAGCTGATCCATGACAGGAGACGCAGGATTCGATGCTCATTGGGGCCATCTCAGCCTGGCTGTGGGTGAAGGGGATGTTGTACAAGGGCAGAGCAGCTGTGGCTGGGTTTCCAGAGCTCCCCAGTCTCTAAAAACTGCAAGTTTTTAGGAGCATCACCGTGGTTCTCATGAGGCAGTCAACACAGCTTAGCAGAGAACCAAACTGGAGGAGAAGTCTTCAAGAGAAGACACCCAAGAAGAGAAAAGTGTGATTCAGATCCCCTTTCTCAATAGGGGTTTTTTTAAGGCTCCTCTCTGTGATGCTCTGGAGCACAGCAGAGCTTTGTTCTGGGAGCAGCTCTGCTATAAACTGAGCTACAGCTGGGGACAGAGCCTGGGGCTGTGGTATGAGGGACAGAGTGATGGTTCAGCTTCAGGAACTGAAGACAGAGATTGTTGCTGACGTTCCACTGCCTTTTTTATAGCCTTTTAGGTTGGTTTCTTCACTCTTGCACTGGGGAGGCCTCCTCTGCAGTACTGGGCCCCTCACTTCGAGAAAGAAATTGAGGGGCTAGAGTGGGTCCAGAGGAGCAGCAAGGCTGGGGGAGCAGCTGTAGGGAAAGGCTGATGGGGACAGGTTGAGGGAGCTGGGGGTGTTTAGCCTGGAGAAGAGGAGACTCAGGGGGGACCTTCTGCCTCTCTCCAGTTCCCGAAGGGAGGTTGTAGTCAGGTGGGAGTCAGGCTCTTCTCCCACTCAACCAGCACCAGGATGGGAGGGCAGGGGCTGAAGCTGCCAGGGGAGGGTTAGGTTGGATGTCAGGAAGCCCTTCCTCATGGAAAGGGGGACCAGAGCCTGGACTGGACTGCCCAGGGCAGTGGTGGAGTCCCCATCCCTGGAGGTGTTGAAGGCCAGCCTGGCTGTGGCCCTTAGTGCCCTGGTGTGGCCGCTGGGGTGATGTTAGGTCCTGGTCTGGCTGAGCTCAGGGGACTTTTCCAGCCTCAATCATTCTGGGGTTCTGTTTAGAACCAATTTGAACACCAGGTCTCTTTTAATAGGGGGTTTTTTAATTAGGTGTGAAGGTACCCAAAATGTTTGATGAGGATGGTTCGGAGCGCACTGTGGCCACAGGCTGGCTCCTTGCTCACCCACGGAGCGGGTCCTTGCACCTTTGCTGCCAAGAAAAGACCCATTGATCTCTGTTTAAAACAGTCTGACTTCGTTCTGGTTTATTTCAGCCCAAGCAGCAGCCCCAACCGCTCCCTGCACTCGTGGTTGCAGCCTGTGGGGACGTGGCTCCTGGCTGGGGGTGTCTGGAATCCGTTGGAACCCTCAGGTTCCAACTTGGGGTTTTGCTCTCAGTACTGTCTCTGGATTTGAGACCCTGTGTGGGGCTGGTACAAAAAAGAACAAGTGCCTCTCTGTTCCAGTACACAGGCTGGTAGATACTGGTGCCTCGTGGGCTAGGCTGGGGGGACTCTAGTGAGTGCCTTAATGCAGCAGAGCTCTTGGAAGGGTAAAGGGACTTGATGTTTTCTGTGTCTGCCTGACAGCCAGGTCAGAGCAGCAGCAACTGGTGGTGCCCTGAAGGTGCAGGTAGGAGACCAGTGGTGCCCTGACTGTGTCCAGATCCTCCCAGTTGTGGCCAGGCCTGTGGCACAGCACCACTGGCATCCCCTCGCTGTCTATCTGGGGCTCTCAAGGGACCCCTGAGGTGCTGCTTTCTCACAGGACAGCATCCTACAGGCTCACATGGGGGTGAGTTTGCCCTCACAACCGCAGCAGGCAGGTAACAGGGTTGTCTCAACACACAGCTGCACCTTCAGACCCACTCCACTGGGCAGCCCCTTCCCATCCTAATGACAGCAGCTTCCAAATGCCCCTAGTGAACGTGAGTCTGGCTGATCTCACTGCCCTTGTTGTTTGCAGGAGACTGAGAGGTTGGAAGAACAACCAGATGAGCGTTGCCAAGTGTCACCTGTCCCCTCTCCTTGGGGGAAACACATCTGAGCCATCGCAAACATCCCCCTGCGCTTCCTGGTGACTCTCATGACTCTGCTGGGCTGCAGTGCATCATCACTGGAGCCTGGCTGCCTTCTCTCTGGGCTGCTATCACTGTTAATCATTAGACACTAAGCAGTTTCCTCCAGGAATGAGCTGGGTAGCTCCTTGCCCTCAGCAGGCTCCACGCATCTGGTGTAGAGTGGTTGCCATGAAGACACAGGCACTGCCCCAGCATTGCCCCATGGCGCCAGACATGTCTTCACAAGGGGTTTTATTGCACCTGAAAGGAAAGCCAGGCTTGCAACAGCTTCCCCTGCAATAGTAGTGTTTGTATTCTCTGCTCCCCAGAGACTGTCTGGGTGTTCCAATGTGAGAAGGGTGTTGTTTGGAGCTAGGGAGGGGGCTCAGCAGCCTCCTGTTTGCAGGGGAGATTCTCCGTCCCTGCCAATGTCCCAGGCCAGGTTGGATGGGACTCTGGGCAGCCTGGTCTGGTGAGAGGTGTTGCTGCCCATGGCAGGGGGCTGGGGCTGGGAGGGCTCTGAGCTCCCTTCCCACCCAACCCATTCTGATTTGATGACTTTTTCTGAGGGACTCTGATGCTAGGACAAGGGGATGGGCTCAAGCGGGAAGAGGGGAGATTGAGGTGACATCTGAGGCAGAAATCCCTCCCTGTGAGGGGGCTGAGGCTCTGGAACAGGTTGCCCGGGGAGGTTGTGGCTGCTCCATCCCTGGAGGGGTCCAAGGGCCAGTTGGACGGGACTGTGGGCACCTGGGTGTGGTGAGAGGTGCCACTGCTCCTGGCAGGGAGTTGGTTGGTATTGGGTGATCCCTGAGCTGCTGGGGATCCCCAGATCCCAAGAACTGCTGGGGTCTGAACCTCACTGGATGAGGGGTGAGGACAGCCTTCCTCCCAGAGCTGCCATGAGGCTGTGGGGGAATTGAGCCTGCAGTGGGCTGTGGTGGCCAAGAAGGGCCAATGGCATCCTGGGGTGGTTAGTAGATGGAGAGAGGTTCTCTTCCCCCTCTACTCTGCCCTGATGAGACCACATCTGGAATCTTGTTCTGGGCCACTCAGTTGCAGAAGGACACAGAGCTGCTGGACAGCACCCAGCACGGAGCTGCAGAGATGATGAAGGGAGTGGAGCATCCCTCTGCTGAGGAAAGGCTGAGAGAGCTGGGTCTCTTGAGCTTGGAAAAAAGGAGACTGAGGGGTGACCCCATGAATGTTGATCAATATGGAAAGATCAATATGGTGTCAGGAGGATGGAGCCAGGCTCTGCTCAGGGGCACCCAATGATAGGACAAGGGGCAGCAGGTGTGAGCTGGAACAGAGGAGGTTCCACATCAATGTGAGAAGGACCTTCTTCCCAGTGAGGGTGCCAGAGCCCTGGCAGGGGCTGCCCAGGGGGGAGTTGTGGAGTCTCCTTCTCTGGAGACATTTAATACTCACCTGGACTGTTCCTGTGCAGCTGGATCTAGAGGATCCTGCTGTGGCAGGGGGATTGGACTGAGTGATCTTTCGAGGTCCCTTCCAATCCCTAACATTCTGTGAAAGCACTGGGGTCCCTGTGCTGCTGCCTTCACATCCTGCCTCCCCTCGTGAGCTGTTAATGGGGTCAGAGCTCCTTAGGCCCAGCTTGGTAAAGCCCTCCCTAAGATTTCCTCCAGGTTCTTGCAGGATGAGTCTAGATCCCACCTTGTCTGGTGCAGATTTCACCCCCTGCCTCTCAACAAAGCAAGTCAATGCAGCAATTTTCCCAGCTTGACTCTGATTCCAATGTATTTCCAGCTCCCCCTAGATAACTTGCTCTTAATTTTCATGTGTGGGCTCCTTAATTTGTTCCTTGTGAGGAGGAACAAAAAAACCCAGTAATGAAATGCAGCTCTGCCTTCCTCTTCCTTTTTTTTTAGCTTCAGCCCATCTTTTGTCATTCCTTTCTCTCTTCTGACTTCCACCAGTTGCTCGGGCTGTTGTTCCCCACTCTGCTCTCGTTGCAGCTCCTGCACTGCAGCCCTGGCTGCTGTTGAAATCCCCATGGTAGCTGCTTCGTTGCCTTCCTGCCATCAGCCAGGGACAATTTCCCACTGATTGATGGCGTGGCTGCTCCTCAGGGCTTTGTCTGTTGGCCAGGGTTGGTGTTTTCTGCTCTCCGTGGCATCTGTGCACCGATGGAGCCATCTTCAGCCTCCCACATGGAATTGCACAGAGCGCTGGCTGGTTGCCCTGTGCCGTGGCCACTTGGCCTTCAGGCTGGTTGGCTGGCTGGCCGTGCTGGCCACGATGCTGCTAGGCAGGGAGGGTGTGTCCCTTGAGCTTACTGGGTGATCTGGTGTAGTTCTGGGGTAAGACTGGGCCAGCCTGGTTTCAAGCAGGGAGGAAATGATGCTGGCATTTCCCAGAGCAGTGTTTTATTCCTGAAAATTCTCCATTTCCCTCTAACATTCTCCCTCTAAAATTCCCCATTTCCCTCTAAAATTCCTCAATTCCCTCTTATTTTTCAGGAGATCTGTCCCTGCCCTGAAGCCAGAGAGCCCATCTGCCCGTGTGGTGCTGGTGCAGTGACCTTTCTGCCCAGGTAGGTTCCTGCTGCAGGGCACCACCAACCCATCCAGACCCTCTGTCCTCCCTCACAGTTAATTTTCCACATCTTTGTGCCCCTGTTTCCCCAAACCAGAGGGAATCTTATGAGGCTGAATGTGCTGGTGGGAGGTTCAGTGTCTGCTTAGAGGCATCTGAGGAGCTGAGGAGAGCAGCACCTGAGCGGACCCAAGGAGCTGCTGCCAGGGGCTTTCTGTGTTACCTTCTCTTGCTGCGATGTCTCGCGTCACAGTCACTGCTCTGGATGCGCCCTCACCTCATGCCAACTGCATGGAGTTCAGCAAGGGCAAGGGAACCTGCCCCTGGGTTGAGGCAGTGCCCTGCACCAGTACAGACTGGGAGGAGAAAGGATTGATGGGAGCCCTGAGGAGAAGGACTTGGGGGTGGGGATGGAGCAGCAGTTTCCCAGAAGCAGTCAGTGAGTGCTGGCAGCGCTGAGAGCCAGCCGTGTCCTGGGCTGCAGCAAAAGAAGTCAAGGGAGGGGATTCTCCCCCTCTACTCTGCACTGGTGAGCCCCCACCTGCAGTACTGGGTCCCATTCTGAAGTCCCCAGCATCAGAAGGACACAGAGCTCTTGCAAGATGTCCAGAGGAGAGCAACTCAAATGCTCAAGAGGACTGGAGCACTTCCCCTGTGAGGACAGGCTGAGCAAGTTGGGGTTGTTTAGCCTGGAGAAGAGGAGGCTCCCAGGTGACCTTCCAGCAGCTTTGCAATCTCTGAAGAGAGCTACAAGAAAGCTGGGGGAGGGCTTTTGACACATGTGGTAGCTAGAGGCCAAGGGGAAGGGGTTTCAGACTTGAAGAGGGGAGATGGAGGTTGGACACGAGGAACAAATTCTTTCCTGTGAGGGTGGGGAGATGCTGGAACAAGTTGCTCAGGGAAGTTGTGGCTTCCCCATCCCTGGCAATGTTGAAGGCCAGGTTGGCTGGGGCCCTGAGTAACCTGATCTAGTGAAGGTGTCCCTGCCTGTGCACAGCCATTGGAACTGGGTGTTCTTTGAGGTCCCTTCCAACCGTGGCCAGTCTGTGATTCTCCAGGGAGGACCTGCTCATGCCAGGCATTGGGCTGCCCTACAACTGCAGGTGATGACAGCAGAGTTTTGCTGCAGAGGTCTGAAGGGGCTTTCAAAGCTGTTAATCAGAACTGTGTAAATCAGAATCATTTAGCTTGGCTTGACCTTCAAGATCACCAAGCCCAACCACTAACCCACATGTCCCAAGCCCACCACTAGCCCAGAGCTCTAGATCCTACCTGCAGAGCAGCTCTCCCGAAGTCCCCCGCTCTCAAAGGCAGGGGAGCAGCAGCAGCAGACTTGCTCGTTGCCTCCGAGTTGCTCCTTGGGCAGGAATTATTTGGTCAGTGATGCCAGGAGCTACAGTGAGTCTTGGGCATCCTTCATCCTTTGCTGGGCATTATTAATCCTTCCTGGGGCATCCTGCATCCTTCACAGGGCATCCTGCAGCAGGGCTGGCTGTGAGTCCCCAAGAGAGGGCACTGTGTCCCTGGCAGCTGGACTAGTGCTTGAGCCCTGCCAGGCTGCTCCTCATCTGAGAAACAGCATCACTCCCCACAGGGCTGCGGGCACCCGAGTCCTTGAAACCATCTGAAATGACTAATTGACGGGCAGAACTCATTAGCAAATGGCCCAGGAGCTCCTCACGTGATGGCAGAGCCTCCTCTTGCCTCACTGTGCTAACTAAGCGGCCCCTGCCTGCCCCGTGTGCGTGGTTTTGCCCTACTTTCTGCACGTGGTGGTTCCTGCAAGAGGGGAGCAATGGCTGTGGGATCAGCCCCGTCGTGAGTCAGAGTCAACTGGAGACTTAATTCAAACCAGAAGGAATTGAGGCAGGAAAACAACAACAAAAGGAAAACTGGTGGAGGTTGTTGTAATGATTTTGCCTTAGGGCTGCACACAGGAGCAGCTTGTGCCAATCTGTGTGTAGTTGCTCACTAAGGAGGCAGCTTTTAGGGAGCTCTCACCTCTCCTTACCCCAGTGTGCCTTCCCCCAACACCCTTTTTAAGCTCTTTGTGCTGCAGAGCCCTTGAAGGAGCCATCCCTGCTGCCTTTGGTGTGTTTTCAGCCCTTTGGTGTGTTTCAGCCCAACCTCTCATTGGGTTCAGCCCTGTGTGGTCAGGACTCAGTAGTTCTCTGCCCCCAGCCCAGCCTCTCTCAGCACCGGTCTGCCCTGTTGGTGCTTTCCCAGTTCCTGAGGTCACTTTACTGGTGACTTGTATCTTGCAGAAATTACGCTGCCCTGGCCTAGTAATCACTGCTGTATCAGGAGGGTTCATTAAAGCTTCTTGTTGCTAATTGCCTACCAGCCTGGAGGAGGTAGGGCACCACTATAACATTGAAATCACCCCAAGAATTGTTTTGAGACACAAAAAAACCCCTCTCCCAGGAGAGCCATCCCACATTATAAACTAAATCTATTAACCTTGCTGCTAAATCCATCCCTAGGACATCCTGGCAGAATCCCAGAATGACTGAGGCTGGAGAAGCCCTCTGAGCTCAGCCAGACCAGACCAGGACCTAACATCACCCCAGCGGCCACACCAGGGCACTAAGGGCCACAGCCAGGTTGGCCTTCAACACCTCCAGGGATGGGGACTCCACCACTGCCCTGGACAGTCCATTTCAGCCTCCAATCCCCCTTTCCATGAGGAAGGGCTTCCTAACATCCAACCTAACCCTCCCCTGGCAGCTTCAGGCCCTGCCCTCTCGTCCTGGTGCTGGTTGAGTGGGAGAAGAGCCTGACCCCCACCTGACTTGGAGAGAGGGAGGAGGTCCACCTTGAGTCTCCTCCAGGCTGAACACCCCCAGCTCCCTCAGCCTTTCCCCATCAGCCTTTCCCTCCAGTCCCTTCTCCAGCCTCTTTGCTCGGCTGGGCCTGCTCTAGCCCCTCAATCTCTTTCTTGAAGTGAGGGGCCCAGCACTGCCCCCGGTGCCCAGTACAGGGGGGCGATTCCATCCCCAGCCCTGCTGGCCACACTATTGCTGATCCAAGCCATTGTTCTTCTGAGCCACCTGGGCATCCTGCTGGCTCCTGTTCAGCCAGTTGTCACCTTCTCTGCCAGCCGCTCTCGAGCCCCTCATCCCCCAGTCTGTAGCTGCAGGGGGTTACTGTGGCCAAACTGTAGGACCCTGCCCTTGGCCCTCATCCCACTGGCCTCTTTCCCCATCGGGTAAAAAGATCCCCCTCCCTTTACAGCTTAGTTGGTCACTGTTTTGTGATTCTTTATTTTTGGGGTGGTTTTAGTGGCTTGAAGTCACCAGCCAGCTGAATGTTTAGGATTTGTTTTACCAGAACACTTCCCCCATTGTGTGTGTTGTCCCCCCCTTTTTTACACCATTCAGCTGCCTGTCACAATATTGAGAAGCAAGATGCCTGAGCTCTTTTCTAACGGCACTTGAGGAATTCTAACCCTCAGCATCCCATCTGTGCTTTGCTCTGGTATTTACAGCGTCAGGAATTCTCCCTCCCTGTCTGCTTTAGCTGGATCCTCTTTCACCTCCTCTTCCTGTTCCAGGCAGTTGTTGGAGCTGCTGCGGGGCTTAAAATTCCTCCCGCTTTTAGGAGCCCACAGCTAAGAACCTCCTCGTGGCACTCGTTTCCCCAGCAGAGGCATCAAGCGCGTCAAATTCTGTTAGACCGGAGCATCCCCGGAGCAGAGAGCTCTATTGTCACTGGTTTGATCTCTCCAGAACAGCTGGAGCCGTCGCTAAAACTGGGGAGGGATGTGGTAGGGAGCAGCCCTGAGGAGCAGGGCTTGGGGCTGCTGGTGGAAGCCAACTGCATCCTGGGCTGCAGCAAAAGCAGCGTGGCCAGAGGATGGAGAGGGGATTCTGCCCTGCTGAGACCTCACCTGGAGTTCTGCATCCAGCTCTGGAGCCCTCAGGACAGGAGGGACAGGGAGCTGGTGGAGCAAGTTCAGAGGAGGCCAAGGAAATGATCAGGGGGCTGGAGCCCCTCTGCTCTGGAGACAGACTGAGGGAGTGGGAGTTGTTCAGCCTGGAGAAGAGAAAGCTCATGGGGAACCTGATAGCAACCTGCCAGTCCCTGAAGGGGGCTCCAAGAAAGCTGCAGAGGGGCTGTTTACAAAGGCCTAGTGTTACTGGACAAGGGGCAGTGGTTTCACAGTAGAGAAGGGCAGATTGAACGGGCTGTTAGGAAGAAGCTCTTCAGCAGGAGGGCAGCTGAACACTGGCGCAGGTTGCCCAGAGAGGGAGTTGAGGCCCCATCCCTGGAGATCTTCAGTGAGAGGCTGGACAAGGCTGTCCCTGCTCCCTGCAGGGGTGTTGGACTGGCTGCCCTTTGGAGGTCCCTTCCAACCCAGGATATTCTATGATGCTTCAATGATTTTTATTTAAAATGCACTTTTTCTAGAAACCCTTTTCACTGCAGCTCCCAGATATTTTTATTGCTGTTCTTATTCATCTTCTAAGAGGAAGTTTGCAGATGACCCCAAGTTAGGAGGGAGTGTCGATCTACTGGAGGGTATTAACGCTCTACAGAAGGACCTTGATGGACTGTGTTGATGGGCTGAAGGTAACTGAGTTTCAATAGGGCCAAGTGTGAGGTCTTGCATTTTCACAGAATCATAGAATGTTAGAGATTCATGGGACCTCGAAAGATTATCCAGTCCAATCCCCCTGGCACAGCAGGATCCCCCAGAGCCAGAACTTGGGGGTTCTAATTGACAAGTGGCTCAGCATGAGCCAGCAGGGTGCCCAGATGGCCAAGAAGGCCAATGGCATCCTGGCCTGGGTTAGAAACTGTGTGTGTTTAAAAGTCACTTAGATCTAGTGTTGGGAGATCTGGTTTAGGGGTGACCTTGTAGAGCCGGGTTGATGGTTGGACTCAGTGATCCCAAGGGTCTTTTCCAACCTGAATGATTCTATGATTCTAAGAAAAGGTGATGATTTTTCGGGGGATGTGAGCAAGCTGGAAAGTCCAGGAGCCAGCTCTAGGGTAGGTCCTAGCAGCAGGCTGTTGCTAGAGCACAGTTTTGTTCCGTTAATGTTTTGTTATTTTTCATTTTCAAATTCAGTTTTCCAAACGGTTTCAGGAAATTTGGCAGCTCCTGGGTAAAACTGTTAAAAATAAACTTTACCAGCCCTACTATTTCCATGGCCTGTTGCTGTCCTGAGCCCCCTTCCTGGCTCTTCTTTGTTTAAAAAGTAAAAAACATTGGAAGTGTTGAGCCAGGGCACTGCAAAACCCAGCTGCAACCCCAAATAGTGACTGAGGAATGAGCTCGTCCCGTTCCGTTAAGGAATGAACTGCTGTGGGTGGAATGCTGCTGCCTGCGGGGTTTACTGATAGCTTTTTCCTCTTGTTCTACAAGGAAAAACCACCACAGAGCCCCCCAGCAGGATGCCCTGTGTGTGTGGGAACATCCAAATCCCCCCCTCCCACCCCTGCCTGCTGTGGGATTGCTGTGCCACACAGCTGAGACCCTGCTGGACCTTTCACACCTGATCTGTGCTTGGGACTTGTTTGCTTTCTGTTCACAAAGCTAGGAGAAACTGGAGTTGCTGAGCAGCCCCCTCCTCACATCTGCCTTTGGAGGGACTTTGAGGTGACAGATGGGTCCTAGCAAATAGTTTCTGCAGCTTTCCAGCTCCGAAGCAGAGACCCCGTGAGGTGCGAAGTGATGCGGGATGCCAGAAAGGCCCTTTTTGCTGGCCTCTTCCCTTTTTAGGACTGAAATAAAGATTCCAGAGCCAGTTGCCAGACCAGACTTTGTAGCAACTTCAGAATTCCTGGGCCACATGCTGGAACATGGCAGCAGTTGTGTGGACAAGGGGGGAAAAAGCCTCTGCCCATCCCTTGGAGGAGCTGATGGGGAAAGACTGAAACTTTCCCATGGATGGTTTGGCCCCGGTTGTCCAGACCATTGTTTGCCATTTATAGGGTTGTATTTTTAGGACAAAGCCAACCTCTGGAGCGAGACCTGGTGCCTATTATTAGCATCCTAAGCAGCAGGATTGAACCCAGCGCTGGTTATCCCCTTCAGGTTATTGAATTTCAGAGGTGATCTGAGCCAGCTTCACCTTCAGCACTGCCTTTGTTCCCCTGTTACCTTCACTCTCACGTCAGCACTGGGGGAACCTGCTCGGCTGAGCCCTGCAGGTTGTTGCCTCAGCTAATTGCAGCCCAGCTCTGAATCAGAGTCTCATGCTGATGCAGCGTGGTGTCGCTTCATCCACAGAACATTAGAGATTGGAAGGGACCTTGGAAGATGGTTCAGTTCAGTCCCCCTGCCACAGCAGGATCCCCTAGATCCAGTCGCTCAGGAACACAGCCATGTGGGTTTTAAATGTCTCCAGAGAGGGAGACTCTACAACCCCCCTGGGCAGCCCCTTCCAGGGCTCTGGCACCTTCTCTGGGAAGAAGGTCCTTCTCACATTGATGTGGAATCTCCTCTGCTCCAGCTCACACCCACTGCCCCTTGTCCTATTACTGGATGCCCCTGAGCAGAGCCTGGCTCCATCCTCCTGATACCACCCTTTCCATATTGATCAACATTCATGGGGTCACCCCTCCAGCTCCTTTTTTCCAAGCTCAAGAGACTCATCTCCCTCAGCCTTTCCTCATCAGAGAGATGCTCCACTCCATCCTCTCTGCAGCTCTGTGCTGGACTCTTTCAAGCAGTTCTGTGTCCTTCTGGAACGGAAGGTTCCCTGCGTTCCCTGTTGTGTGGCAGGACCTGCTGATGAGGCTTTGATTTAGCCACAGGGTACAGGGTGTTCCAGCTCCCAAGCACCTCCCTTAGGGATCCACCCGGCATCTCAAAAGCAGCCGGTTTGCCTCTTGACAACCTCATTTTCCATGAGCTGTTGTGCTCAACGAGGTCGCCTCATCCTTGGAGAAGGCCAGAGCTCCATCCCAGCCCCACTGCTGCTCTCAGAGCAGGGATCCCTTTGGGAACAGCGACATCCAGGCTGCCCTTCACAACTAGTCTGTGGCTGGTGCTGGTGGCCCTAAAGTGCTCAAAATCACACAATAGAATCACTGGCTGGTTTGGGTGCAAGGGACCTTCACAGCTCTTCTGCAGTGAGCAGGGACATCCCCAAACAGAGCAGGTTGCTCAGAGCTCCAAGCTCCAACCTGACCTAGAACAGATGTGGCTTCTTCCTCTTTTTCTGGGCAGCCTGGGCCATGCTCTCCCCACCCTCAGCATCCAAACTCTCTTCCTTCTCTCCGATCTGAATCTCCTTCTTAGAGTTTAACCATCATCCCTTGTCCTGTCACAGTAGCTCCTGCTGCAGTCTGTCCCCAGCTTTCTGATCGGCCCCGAAAGGCTGAAATCTTTGAACCCTGAGAGCCAGAGGAGCAGCAGCCTGCAGGCTGGAGTCAGGCTTAGAGCCACAGGGCAGCTCTAGTCTAGTTCCCAGTGTAAAAGCCCAGCTCAGTGTCCAGTCCATTGCACTGTGACCTTCATTCCCAAGGTTTGTTGACCCTGTAAATGCAGCATCTTGGGATTTTCTCTCCTTTTTGTATTTTCGTGTGTTTTTCACTTACTGAAGCAGGCTTTGAAGATCTTGATGCTGCCAGCAGTCAGGAGGGTGAGGATTTCAGCCCCATTCCCCTAAGCTCTCTCTAATCTTATCATGGGCTGGTCTTGATGATCTCAGAGGGCTTCTCCAGCCTCAATAATTCTGTGATAGAACATTTTATCCACCACAGTTGGAATAGCTGATGGCATCAGCCGGATCCTGGAGCATCCGAGGGAAGTGCAGCAAGTTCCTCCTGCTGCTGAGCTGGACGGGGCTTGTGGAAAAGGCTCCTCTGCCTCCCACCAAGTTCCTGGCACTGCGGGGTTTCTGCTGGGCTGCCTTGGATGATCTGGCTGCCTTTGAGCCTTGCCCAGGCTTTGAGGGACTGTTGGCAGCTGAAGACTCTGGAGCCCTGCGAGATGCTTTGCATTACCAACTGTTGCTGCTTCCAGTTAGCTCAGGGAGGAATTCCCCCCCTCGCTGCCCACGGCAGGGTGTAACTTACAGCACTGGGCCCTCCACAGCCTGCAGCAGGGGCTTGTGGCAAGAAGGTCCAAACACAGCCAGGGTTGCTGTGACAAAGCCCCCTGACAAGTCACTCTTACAAATGAGGGTGGTAGAGCTGCACAAACAGCTCTTAGCTGCTCAGCAAGTGCTGCCAGGCATGGTCCAGCCAGGGGAAAGGGCAGCAGCTTGTTGGCTGCTGGGAACAGGCTGGTGGGGAGATGGGGGAGCGGAGAAGCTGGGGAGCACCGGCTGCTGTAGCCTGACACCAGCAGCTCAGTTAGTTTTTACCCCCTTGGCTCCCGAGGTGTTGTTTTCGCTGTCAGCGCGCAGGAGCGTGCGGTCACGCTTCGCCTGGCGAGCTGGGTCACGCTGCTGCGGATCGTGTTCTTTACCTTTGTACTGGGAGAAACTGGGAAGGAAACAGGGGGCAGAGTTTGTTCCAGCCAGCTGAGGTCAGCCTTGTTTTCCCTCTCTGAGCAAGAACAGACCAGTCCCTGGAGTCGGGTTCTTCAGGGCTGTAAACAAACGACTGGCTGCTGCAGAAAAGCCAGCGATGGTCTCCTGTTGGGCTGGAAAGTTGTAAGGTTGGGGCTTTTTTTAATTCCCCTGCTGCAGAGTGTCCCCCCTGTGTTGACTCCCCCTTCAAAAGCCTGGGCAGGAGGACTGCTGGGGTGCTTCAAAGTCAATGGTAGAGCTGGAGCTTAGGGCTCTGGGTTTGGGTTGGTTGGGTTAATGGTTGGTCTCAATGATCTTGAAAGGTCTTTTCCATCCTAAAGGGCTCTGTGATGGTCAGCAGGCAGAGCTGGGAGTTGGCTGCAGACAGGAGAAGGAGCAAGAGGCAACTCCTGCAGCAGCGCTGGCTTTGAGTTCAGCCTAACAAGTACTTCCTTCCCCCAGCAAAGTTGCTGCTCCTCTCCAGCTCCCTTTGCAGAGGCCCTAACCCAGTATTTGAGCCCAGAACGCGTTGAACGTCCCTGTCAAAGGTGTAGGGTTGTGGCAGGGATGGGTGTGGTGGAGTGGGAGCTGCTCAGGGTGGACTGCTGAGGTTCTGCGGTGGCTCTGGAACCATCCTGTGGTAGCAGTGGCTGCAGCAGCATGAAACAGCCCTTCACGTGGGGCCACGTGAAATACAAATGGGATCCAGCAGGCTGTCCCGGGGTCCCCGTGTCCCTGTTAAAGCCAAAGGAAAGCGGAAGAAAAGAGCCATCAGGGCTGGTGCATTAACTGAGCTCAAGGAAGGCAAACAAATATCAGGGCTCTGCGTCATCGTTCCAGCTTTCCAGCAAAGCAGTTACAGCTTCAGGGCTCCGTTTAGTCCGAAGATAAGATTTGGGGTCGGCTGCTTTGTCTGTGCAGCAGGACCTGAGCTCTCTGCAGCTTGGAGGTGCTGGCTGAATCCTGCAGCACCTGGGCGTTTAGCAGCCCTTACAGAGCACCAGAGGCACCACAGCAGCTGCACAGACCTCACAGGGCTGAGCTACTGCTGCCTCAATCTGTTTGCAGTTTAGAAACCCAAATTTGTTTCATTTCTCATGCCCTGAAATCACTCGCAGGTAGAAGCGTTGGGAGGCAGAGGCTCAGCGCAGCCTCTTGATTTATCAGGAGCAGCTTCATTTGAAGCAGCACATCCAGAGGGATGGAGCTGGGAGGGGAGGATGGATCAATGGTGCTGGACCAGGAGCAACATTTAGGGGCCAATTGCAGCCTTGGGGCTGCTGGCTCTGCCTCTGGAGGGTTGGCAAAGTGTTTTAATCCTTTTCCCTGCTGTTCTTGGGCTCCTGACGTAACAGGAGTTCTGCTGCTTCGTAGGAAGAGTTTGTTTCCTCTTTGCTGCTGGCACTCACCCCTCTGGTTTGGCCTCTGTTCTCTTTAAAGAAAAAGAAAAGCCCATCAATATTGATTTAAAGAGGAGTTGTTTGGCCAAACTTCCCAGCCTTTGCTTTACTGAAATCGGAGGGAGACGGAGGTGAAAGGGACGGGGCCAGCGGCCGCCTAAAGCCCAGCAGAGAGGGAATGACGTGGGTTTGACTCCTTTAAAAAAACAAACCAAACTTGTTTGTGTTCAGACAGCTGAGTGGAGAAAACAAGCAGGGTTGGATTTCAGCTCCCAGGGATTCTTGGAATGAATCCCTCGCGTTCGCTCGCGGCCGCCTGCACTGGTGAGCTGGGGCTGACCGGAGGAGGGTTGAGCAATGTCTTACTGGTAAGCAGGAAGGAGGAGGATGTCCTGCTGGTTGCCAGCAAGCGACTGAAACACTGCTAGAGTTTGCTCAGGGTGGTTTTAGGGTTTTCTCCAGGCCAGCTGATTCCTAGACCTTTCTATTGGTTTGCTTTATTTGTTTTGTTGGAGCTTATTTCTTGTGAACTGAACCTGTTGGCTCAGGACTCTTCTGGCTTCGTTGGCTCTGCAGCGTCCCCCAGCCCCACCGAGGTACAGACCCCTCTCACCCCTCTCCCGTCACGGGGTCTGGCCCTCAGTGTCTGTTGCCTGTGGTCCAGTAGTTAAACCACAGGGAAATCTAGAACAGATGAACCCTCTGAGCTCTCCTCCAGCAGCTGGAGCTTGAGTTCTCCCCAGTTCCAGGTGCCACATGTGCAGCCTGTGGCTCCAGGTCCCACATTTTCCTTCTCAAACCCACAGCGATCAGGGCCCGGTGGGCACTTGGAAATGTTGTCAAATGCAGGCAAAACAGTGACCTTCTCCAAACAGTGGGACGGGGAGGTTTGTTGATACTGCTGTGATCAACTTGCAACCGGTGGAGTCAAACCCTTGATTCCAAACGATACCTTCACTCACAACAAACCTTCTGATCCACAAAACATCCCCTAAAAAATCCCCTTTCCCTTTCCAGAAGGACTCAGACCCGGCATCCCCAGCAGCAAGATCCCCGAGACAGCAGCCGAAACTGCTCCGCTGCAGTAAGAAGGTGAGAGCGGCCGTAGCCTTGCGAAGCTCCGCGGTATCAGGTCATTGTTCATCTGCCTTCTGGTGGTGGTTCCGTTCTGCCTGCCACAGCAGGGCGATGCCGTGGCCGTGACACCCCTGCGATGTTCGGGCTGTTCCCTGCTGCTGTTCCCAGGCAGAGGCTGGTGATTACTCGCTGCCCACGAGGAGCCACGTTCTGCTCGTTATGTAACAGTAATCCACCTCCTTGATGAGGACAGAAGGTCTCTGGATTCCAGAGAAGACGTTGTCCCTCTTAGTCAGAAAGTGTGAGGTGTGGGGGAACCTTTGCTCTTGTTGGGAGCAGCCAGCTGGTGAAGGTCAGTTCCCTTTTCATCCCACCTTTGCTGAGCTGTCTGTCCGTGGTAACCACCTTCATGTGTCCAGGAGATGCTGGAGGTGCTGCTGTAATGGTTGGTTTGCTCTCTGCTGGGGTAGGAGATGCTGCAGAGGTCCTGTGTTGCCCTCAAAGCACAGAGGTCAGGGCTGAGGGCAGGAGATCCAGCACCTGATCTGAACTGTGGAGGTCACTGCTCCTGTGCTGTTTCATCTCATCTTTGGCTTCAGAGCGATGCTGCTGAAGCTGTTGGTTCCTGGAAGTCTGTGGTAGCCGTCATGATCGGTGTCTGTTCTGCTGAGGACACAAATCACCTTCTATTCCATTAAAAATATTAAATCACTGGTTCCAATCACCCCTGAGCGAACCATCAGCACTAAAGCATCGTCTTCTAGTGCTGACTCACTGGTCCTGTCATTACTGATCTGCAGTTAATGAAGCAGCAGGGTGAGTAAAGCCCCATGACTTCTTCCAGAGGAGAAATAAGCTGGATATCAGCTGTGCTGCTGGAAATTGCCTGAGAGCTTTGCGGGACCTCAGCGCACAGAACCAGTCGGTAGCTCCATTTCCAGTGTTTCAGCCCAGTTTGTGTTTCACCAGGCTGTTTGCACTGCCTCCTTCTCCTAAAAAGTCCTCTGTGATGGCTGGGACCAGCACTGCGGTGGCCAGTGGGAGTAGGGAAGGGAATGCCCCACTGTACTGGGCACTGGTGGGGCCTCACCCCGCGTACTGGGGTCGGTCTTAGGCACCTTGGTGCAAGAAGGACATTGAGGGTCTGGAGAAGGGCAACGAGATTGGGGAAGGGGGCTGGAGAACCAACCTTGTGAGCAGAGGGGGCTAGAGGGACTCAGTCTGGAGAGGAGGAGGCTGAGGAGAGGCCTTCTTACTGTTTGCAACTGCCTGACTGGAGGGTGGAGAGGTGGGGGGTTGGTCTTTTCTCACAAGGAACAAGGGACAAGACCAGAGGGCCTCAAGCTGCCCTAGGGGAAGGTGAGGTTGGCCCTAAGGAGGAACTTCTTCCTGGAAGGGGCGCTTAGCCCTTGGAGCATGCTGCCCAGGGAGGGAGTTGAATCGCCGTCCTTGGCCATGTTTCGCAGTTAGGGAGCTCTGGAGCTGAGGGACAGGGTTTAGGGTGGGTTGGGGCAGTTTGGATCAGAGTTGAACACAATCTCGGCAATCTTCTCCAACCTAGTTGATTTAATGATTGGCACAGCCTTGTCTTCATGGATCTTCTTGCAAGTCTCCATCCCTGCCTGCTGTGGGGACGGCACCACTGGCTGACACTGTGCTGGTGGCTCTACTCACATCCCAGTTGTTGTTCATCACTGCCCCAATGGTCACCAGATGCTGCCACTGAAGTGCAGCTGCTCCTGGGAAATGCTTGGAGATCTCCTCACTGGGATTTGGGGACCTAGTGTCAGTTGGTGCTTGGAGCACTCTGCTGCTGGAAGTTTCCCAGCAGGGTACAGGGTGGCAGTACATGAGCAGTGGAGGTGGCCCCCTTTCTCTGGTCACTCCCCTCTTTCTATACAGTTCTTGGTCTGAGGGCTTCCCGTGGGGCCTCAGAAGTCTCTTTTGTGAAACTCTGTGTTTCCTGTCCCCGTGATGAAATGCCAGTGGGGGAGAGGAACTGAACCCTGGGGAGAGGATGGACCCGGCGCTGAGAATAGTGTCTGTGCTTACCCTGGGGATGGCTGGAGAGCAGCTGGGCAGTACTGGGTGACAACCGACTGAATCTGAGCCAGCAGGGTGCCCAGGTGGCTCAGAAGGCCAATGGCATCCTGGCTTGGATCAGCACTAGTGTGGCCAGCAGGACTGAGGACATCATTCTCTTCCGGTACTGGGCACTGAGGAGGCCTCCTCTTGAGTCCTGGAGGCAGTGCTGGGCCCCTCACTTCAAGCAAGAGATTGAGGGGCTGGAGCAGGTCCAGAGGAGCAACGAGACTGCGGAAGGGAAAGGCTGATGGGGAGAGATAGAGGAAGCTGGAGGTGTTTAGCCTGGACAAGAGGAGACTCAGGAGGGAACCTTCTCCTCTCCAACTACCTGAAAGGAGATTGTAGTCAGGTGGGGATCCAGCTTCTCTTCTCCCAGGCAGCCAGCACCAGAAGGAGAGAACAGGACCTGAAGCTGCCAGGGGAGGTTTAAAGGGGGTGTCAGGAAGCCCTTCCTCGTGGCAAGGGGGGTCAGAGCCTGGGCTGGACTGCCCAGGGCAGTGATGGAGTCCCCGTCTCTGGAGGTGTTGAGGGACAACCTGGCTGTGGCCCTTATTGCCCCGGTGTGGCCGCTAGGATGATGTTAGGTCCTGGTCTGGCTGAGCTCAGAGGGCTTTTCCAGCTTCAGTCATTCTGGGATTCTGTGATCCTTTGACCAAAACTGCTGATTTCACAGAGGAGAAGGAGCATCAAGTCTGTGAGCGTTGAGGCGAAGGGCAGCAAGTGTGTGGTTCAAACCTCCCCCTTTCAGGGGTATCTGACATCCCCGTGGGGCCTTTGGGGAGATCCTGGGGTCAGGCTGACACTGCTTTGGGGGAAGAGGAGGAGTTGGGTAGGTGAGGAATGATCGCTCAGAGAAGGAACTGGTGGGTCAGAACACTGCTCTGTGCCATAGAATCATAGAATCATTAGGGATTGAAAGGGACCCCAAAAGATCATCCAGTCCAATCCCCCTTGCCTTGATGGGCATCTGATCCAGAAAAGCCCAGCTGAGGGAGAAGAACCTCAGTGACTGGCTGCAAGGAGCTGTGTGAGCTGCAGAGGTCTCTGTTCAGCCGTGTAGGGCTGTGGAGCAGCTGAGGTGGGAAGGTTGGTACATCCTGACCTTTTCATACGAAATCACAGACACATTTAATGAGACACTGTCACGCCACCGCTGCTTGGATTGCAGCTCCAGCCGTCGGGGCGGTCTGGGCAGCCCAGTGGAGTGAGGACTGCGAGGACAGGAGGACTGTGAGGACACCAGTCCTTGCAGCTCTCCCTGAAGTGCTTGGGAGAATCATAGAGCTGCCAAGGTTGGAAGGGACCTGAAAGATCATCCAGTTCCAACCACCCTGCACAGGCAGGGACACTTTCACTAGAGCAAGTTACTCAGTGCCCCAGACAACCTGGGCTTCCAACACTGCCAGAGATGGGGAAGCCACAACTTCCTTGGGCAGCCTGTTCCAGCATCTCCCCACCCTCACAGGAAAGAATTTGTTCCTCATGTCCAACCTCCATCTCCCCTCTTCAAGTCTGGAACCCCTTCCCCTTGGCCTCTCGCTACCACCCCTCTCAAAAGCCCTCCCCCAGCTTTCCTGTAGCCCCCTTCAGAGATTGCAAAGCTGCTGGGAGCCTCCTCCACACTGAACAACCCCAACTTGCTCAGCCTGTCCTCACAGGGGAAGTGCTCCAGCACTCTGAGCATTTGAGTTGCTCTCCTCTGGACACTTTCCAGGAGCTTTGTGTCCTGAGGACTCCAGAACTGGACCTAGTACTGCAGGTGGGGTCTCACCAGTGCAGAGCAGATGGGGAGAATCCTCTCCCTCGACCGACTGTAGCCCAGGACCTGTCTAACCCGGCCTTGATCACCTCCAGGGATGGAGCAGCCAACCTTGGCCTTGTGATGAGGAGGATGGATTTCTAGCTGCTCCTCACACCATGTCCAGCTCTGCAGAGCAAATTCAAGCAGGATTTGCCCACAAACCCCCCCAGTTTGTTGCAGCCCGCTGTCCCGCGTTGGCAGATGGCAGCGCCCTGCCCTGCCCTGCCCAGGCTGTTATTTCTGGCCAGGAGATTCCTCTGTACCCTGGACTCACCACCACAGTCTAGACTGACTGACAGACAGGATTCCTCTCCTGTTAGGTAAGCAGAGATGGAAGTGCTTGCCCATTATGCAAATTCCCAGCCCTAGTGGCCCTCTGGGATCTTTTTCTTTTCAAATTGTCTAAATAAGGGGCCGTTTCATACCCGACCTCACCGCCAGCTTCTGGGGAGCTTCCCACTACCTCGGCCCCTGGGCACAAGTTTTCCCCATGAGGAGAGCAGCTGCTGCACTGACTCCACAGGCAATTTTATGGGGTTTAGGAGCTCTGGGAGGGAACATCCTGGGGGAAAACAGAACCCTGGAGGCCTCATGGCTGCTTGTAGCTGCAGAGCAGAGAGAATCATAGAATCACAGGATTGGAAGGGACTCCAAGGGCATGCAGTTAACCTCCCCTGCAGCAAGCAGGGCCATCACTCCCCAGCCCAGGTCGCCCATTGCCCCATCCAGCCTGACCCTGAATGGCTCCAGGGATGGGGCCTCCACCCCTTCTCTGAGCAGCCCCTGTTCCAGGGATTCCTCAGACTCCCGAATTTTTTACTCCTGTCCAGAGGTTCCTGTCCCGTCTGTGCTGCACAAGCACAAATTCCTAACCACTGTGAGTTCAGATCTCCTCTGCTGTGGTTCTGGGACTCCTCTCTGCCCTTCTGCCCCCACTCCAAAGTTCCTTTAGACTGTTGGAGCCTCCAAGCACCCGCTCAGAACACAAATAACTGGGAAGAGATGACTGGAGGCTCCACGAGCTACCGGTTGGGTCAGTGTCTGGCAGCCAACCAAGCAGGATGTCAGCTCTTAGTGCAGCCTGGTGATCACCTCTCTGCTCAGGAAGATGTTGGAAAGTTTCCCCATCTTGAACCCACTGCGCCGGCACGTGATTTCCCTGGGGATTTTGACTGTGCTTCAGAGTGGCTCACAAATCCCTGTGTGGGTGAACATTAGGAAAAACAGGGAGAGCCAATGGGTTTTGCTTCGTGGTGGCCTCTCTGGTTGGACCAGCAGCTGCTGGCTGGGATGCTGCTTCTCTGCCTTTTCCAGGGGAAAAATCCTTCTTTTTTGAAACACCAGCATGTCCTGTTTTCTTGTTATTCGGGGTTGGAGGGGAGAGTTAATCTTCTGTGGGATTTTTGAAGCTGTTTTGAGGGGAGGACACAGCGTGGGGTCTGCAGAGCTCAGGGTCAGGCTGGTGCTGATAGCCAGGAGTGAGAGTCTGTCCTTGGCGACCTTTGCAGTGCAGGATGATGAGAGCCTCCCCGTCCTTCAGCCCTCTCCCACAAGCTCCTCAAGGGCTTTCTGCAGCCCCCACTCAGCTGGGGATGACTTGCTGTAGGATCTTTGATCTGCAGCTTCCCCCGTACACCCCATGCTCACGGGACTCTGCGTCCAGCAGTGTCGAACGACCCATCCCCAGCTCCTTGTCTCATTTAGAAAGTGAGTTTTACCCTTTCTGCTGCAAGATCTGAGATGGTGGAAGGAGGTGGCGGTGGAGGGGGGGTTGAGGGTTGCTGAGTCAGATCTTGCTGGCTCTGGTTCTGTGTCCTTCCTGCCCTCCCCCGTGCTCCACCTGCACACCCGGCCAACCTCCCTCAGCAAAGGGCAGAGTCTGTCTTCCTCTGCTCCATCACCTGGGATAAGAGTCGGGATGTTTTGGAAGAGCCCTGGCTGCAGAGCGTTGGAGGTCACTGGGGGAATCCCCATGTCTGGAAGGGTCCCAAAGCCCTGGACATGTGAGGTGAGGGACATGGATTAGTGGGGACCTGGCAGTGCTGGGGCAGCAGCTGCACGTGCGGAGCTCAAAGATCTTTCCCAACCCAACCCAGGGGCTGCTTCAGTGCTCTTGGGGCCATTTCCAGAGCTGCGTTCTCCCCGTGACGGTGTCAGACGCAGCCCACGGGTGCTGAGGAGCCAGACGAGCCTCCCGTGGTTGAGCAAACGCGATGTTTCTGTGGGTGTGCAGACCTTCCCCATCTCCGTTTGCTGAACCTGTGTGGTGACATCGAAGGTGCAGCTCACAGATTAGCAGAATGAGGTTGGTTTTGTAGAAACCCACAGGGCTCCGGCACTGCTGACGGGATCCCACGTGGTCGGTGAACCTTGAGCTGTAGGGCGCTGCTGTCGATGAGCAGAAACGCTCACGGTAGGGGTTTGTTTGAAAGGAAACCTTTTCTGGTCAGATAAGAATCCCCTGCTCGTGGGCTGACGGGAAGAGCAGAGCACTCCTGTGTGAACTTGCAGACAGAGAGGGGAAAGGATCTGGTCCTTCAGTGAAATTCAGTCGGTTTGAAATGCAAATGGATGAGAGGGCTGGATCAGAGAATCTCAGACTGGGTTGTGTTGGGAGGGAGCTCACACCTCCCACAGCCCCATCCAACCTGGCCTTGGATACTGCCAGGGATGGAGCAGCCACAACCTCCTGGACAACCTGTTCCAAGGCCTCAGCCCCCTCACAGGGAGGGGTTTCTGTCTCAGATCTCATCTCCATCTCCCCTCTTCGAGCTTGAACCCAACGCTCTTGTCCCAGCACCCGCGTCTGTTGGTAAAAGTCCCTCTTCAAGTTTCCTGCAGCCCCTTCAGGTGCTGGAAGCTGCTTTAAGGTCCCTCTGGAGCCTTCTTTTCTCCAGACTCCCTGGGCAACCTGTTCCAGGGCCTCAGCCCCCTCACAGGGAGGGATTTCTTCCCGAGATCTGACCTAAGTCCCCCCTCTTTCAGCTGGAATAGAGCCCCCTTGTCCTGTTGCTTAGAGTTCCTCAGAAAAACTCTTCAATCTCCCTTTGAGGGAAATGGCCTCAAGTTGCATCAGAGGAGGTTTAGATTGGATCTTAGGAAGAAGTTCTTTCCTGAGAGAGTGGCTGGGCACTGGAACAGGCTGCCCAGGGAGGGGGTGGAGTCCACATCCCTGGAGTGGCTTAAAAACCCAGTAGCTAGAGCACTTGAGGTCATGGTGTAAATGAGTTAGGTAGATGTTGGGATGAGGGCTAGACTGGATGACCCTGGAGGTCCTTTCCAGCCCTGATGACTCAATGATTCTTTTAGCTGGAATGATCTAACTGTGGATTGTTTTTGTAGCTGATTTCTTTCTAGTGCCCAACCCCTCCATCTTTTTTCTGCATCTCATTGGATTCTCAAGCTGTGGAGGAGCAAGAGTGTCCTTTAGGCAGGTTTGCTGGTTCTTTAGGTGGGTTTGCTGGTTCTTTAGGTTCCTCAAGTCCAGACTGAATTCAGAGTGCCCAGACAACACCCACTTCACCTATTTCCAGCTGCTTTCCCAGCCCAGCACAGGGTGTACGTGGAGCTGCTGTGCCTGGACTGGCTCTCACATTCCTCAGCCCTGGCGCCAACATTCCTCTGCTCCTCTGCACCAGCTCCTTTGCTTCAGGTTTGCTTCACTTTTGAATCCCACAACTGTCTGCAGGTGACTTCAGCCAGCAGACCCCTTTGTTACTGGTACAGGCAGCCCCCACCCACTGCAATCCTGCTCATTCTTAGTCGAATCAAACGGATATCAGGAGCTCTCAGCTGCTTCCTGCTGCACTTCCCTGGAATCCATCTGGAATCCCCGAATGCCATTCCCCTGACTAAGGGCTGTTGCACTTTGCTCTGAGGCTCTCAACTATTTGGGTTCAAATTCTGAAAGGAAAGTTGTTGTTTTTTAAGTCTCAGACTGCAGAAACCTCCTTGTTTGGGTTTCTCTTCTCTGTGGACACAGGAGCTGCTCCCTGAGCTGCTTTTTCCCTGGAATTCAGCTCTTCTGCCAGTCCAGCCCTGGAGACCAGAGGTGTTGGTGTCACCCTGCTCTGTGGGGAAATCGTATGGGAAAGGGTCAGTAAGAGCCAGATTATGCAGCAGATAGTTGTCCAAACCTCCAGTGGGACTCTGCTTTCTACCTCCTGCTTTCCTTGCCTTCACCTATTCCCGGTGGTGATTTGCTGGAGGTGGATAATCCACATCATCCACCCTTTGTCTGAGCAGAAAAAACCCCAAAACACAGCAAATTCACCCCATTCCTCAGTGTCTTTTGCTGTAATCCTGAGCAGCAGGACAGGGGCAGCAGTGCTGGAATTCTGCAGCTTTGGAAGAACCAGACCAGAGTGGATGTTGAGGATTCTGGATTCTGTGTGTGAGTGATGGGGATGTGGCCGGTCCTGCGCCACGTGCACTCAGTCATCGATCGGGAAAGAACAGGCACTCCCAGTACAAACAGATGAAGAACTTGAACTTTCCTTGGAAACCTCCTGTGGGAGCATTACGGGAGCCTGATGATGAAACCTCATCGATTCTCAGCATTTGAGTTCATTCCTGGCAGGTCTGACCCATCAAACAGGCTGGGAAAAGCCTGGATGAACGGGGGGCCTCCACATGCCCACTAGGAGCTGCTTAGTCCCCTGGGGTTTGGCTCCAGCAGCTCCAAACCCAGGGGATGGTTTCTTTCCTTCATCCATGGGGGATGTTTGTGCAGAGAATCCCCAGCCTGGGGGACGTTTTGTTTCTGCTAAGAATAACCACATGGCAGAGCATCTGCAGCAGCATCCAAACCCCTCTGTAACACGAGGACAGGCAGTTTCATCCAAGACATTTCCTTATAAAGCCCTGCTGGGGCTGCAGGGCTGTGCCAGCAGGAGTGGCTGGTGCTGCCAGGAATTTCTCTCTGCCTTTTCTTTCCCTCCCCAGCTCCCGCCACTGTCACACCCGCAGTACCCAGCCCCGACCAGCCACTGGCCATCTGGCTGTGGACTTGTGTCCTTGCCTGGGGAGCTGCGCTGGTGATGGGGTAGTTGTGCAGAGCAGTGGTGCAGGGTTCACACATCTCAATCCTGTTGCAGCCAGCCTCTGAAACAAAGGTAACTGGTTTCTCCAGACAGCACCGGTTGCCTTTTCTCACTGCTTGTCCCTTCTCCCTGGTTGCCCCTTCTCACTGGTTGTCATAGGATCACAGAGTCATACTGGCTGGAAAGGACCTCCAGGATCATCCAGCCCAGCCCGTTCTAGCATCTCCCTAACCCCTACACCATGGCCTCAAGTACTTTAGCTGCTCAGTTTTTATAAACCCCTCTAGGGATGGGGACTCCACTGCCTCCCTGGGCAGCCTGTTCCAGTGCCCAACCACTCTCTCAAGAATGAACTTCTTCTTAAGATCCAGTCTAAACTTCCCCTGATGCAACTTGAGGCCATCTCCCCTCATCCTATCATTAGGAATTTGGGAGAAGAGACCAGCACCAGTCTTGGTACAACCTCCTTTGAAGTAGCTGTAGAGAGCAAGGTCTCCTCTCAGCCTCGTCTTTTCTAGACTCAGTAACCCCAGTTCCCTCAGCTGCTCCTCATAGGCTCCTCCTAGTCCCTTCTCACTGGTTGCCCCTTCTCACCGGTTTCAAGCCTGAGTCACCCACACTGTTGGTACCAGGCTCTGCCCTCCTGAGTTTTTCTTTCACTCCTCAAGTAGTTAAACCTGAGGGAAGGGCTTGTTCCTGTGGGGCAGCAGTTGAGCAGCTCTGCTCTGCTTCAAGCCCTACAAGAAACTTTCTTTTCTCTGAGCTGTTGTGCAATTAAAACCTTCCTCCTAGCCTGGTTCCTCTTCAAACCTAGCTCAGCTCTGAAGGCACTGTTGGGGTTTGTACCCTTCAGGGTTCAACTGTGGGTGGCTGCAGGAACTGCCTCTGTCCCTGTGTGGAGACAGTGGGGGGGCTCTGGTGGAGAACTGGTGGCTGCTTCGTGCTGTGGAGTTGAAGTTGTTGACCTCTCGTAGTAAACCCTCAAGGACCTTTGACTTGGCCTGGGCAGGTTTTTTTCCTCCCTTAGTTGCCTCCCTGCTGGCTTCGCGGTGATTGTTTTGCAGAGTCACGGGACATCCTGCAGCAGGTGACGCTGAACCTCTCCGCGTTGTGCAAGGGCTAAACTGCTGCTCCTTGTGCAAGCGCCCCGCCAGCCTTATCAGCTCCGAGAAGAATCCTGGCTCCTCGGTGACAAAACGCTGGCTTCTGGCAGTCTGGTTAAATTTTCACAGCAAAACAAGGGCTGTTGTGCTGCTGAGGTCAGGAAAGCCGCCACTGAACCAGGGTAAGGAGCCTCAGCTGGAGCCGCCAGGGCTCTCCTTGGCCACTACAGAGCTCTGAAGTGGGCAGAGAGTGACTTACTCTTATTTTTGTTGTATTTCCCAGTTCTTCTTGAACACTGGTAGAGCCCTTGCAGGACTGTGCTTCAAGGCAGCTCTTAGAGAAGCCTTTTGCTGGGAACACACTGTCATCTTGGAGGAAGGCTTGGGCAAGCCAGGCTGCCCTGCTGCCTGTTGAAAGATCACAGAATCACAATTATTGAGGCTGGAAAAGCCCTGTGAGCTCAGCCAGCCCAGACCAGGACCTAACATCACCCCAAAGGCCAGACCAGGGCACTAAGGGCCACAGGCAGTCTGTCCTTCAGCACCTCCAGGGATGGGGACTCCACCACTGCCCTGCGTAGTCCATTCCAGGCTCTGATCCCCCTTTCCATGAGGAAGTGGGATAGAATGGAGAGGCAGCAGTGGGATGGGCATGAAGTGTTTGTTCTTGCTGGTAGGATCTCATCTTCCCATTGCTCTGGGATTTGATACTTCTGGATGTTGCTGTTTGTTTGTGAAATGAGTTGACACCTCTTTGTTTTCCCGAGCTTTGGGGCAGCGCTCTCTGCTTTCCCACAGACAAGGTGAGGGATTTCGCAGCTCCCATCACCACAACAGCTTCCCAGGCAGTGGCTGCTTGAGCCCCCACATCTGGGAAAGGCATTAAAAGGTAGGAATGGCCTGAAAGAAGGTTCACAGCCCAGACAAGGTCGGTTTATGGAGCACAGCTCATTCTGGGGAGCTAGGACCTCAGGGAAAAAGTGCTGCTGGGGTCCCTCAGGGACCCGAGAGGCAGTGGGACAGGAGGTGAGTTGGAGCAAACAGCCACAGCTGGAGCCCAGCAACGGCTGCTCCACTGTCCTTGTGCCAGAACAAGGCTGGGAGCCTCCCTGGGAGAAACACGGTGGCTCCAGGCCAGTATTTACTGTAGGATGGGGAGGAGTGGGGCCGGGCTCAGGGACCGTTCACACGACCGGGGTTGTGTGAATCAGCCCAGCCAGGCTGGTTGCTGTCTGCTTCCCTGGGTTCTCCTTTGCCTGCTGATGACACTAAGGGCTGAGGAGCAGACGGGGCGAGCGTTGAGTTTCCTGTGGCCCAGGCTGGGCTCAGTGCTGCTGCTGCTCTGCTGTCACCAGCCTGTCACCAGCTGTTGTGGCCTGAGCACCCTAAAGCCTGCTGGGGGGCAGCGCCTGGCAGTTATCTCATCCGGAGGTAACTGGGGCTGTTTAGCCTGGAGAGGAGGAGACTGAGGGGGGGATCTTGTTCATAGAGGTACAGATTTCTTTACAGACTGGTTTAAGGTGGAAGGGAGCTCAGAGATCACCTAATGCCAAGCCAGTGCTATGGGCAGTGACACCTCTCACAAGGCCAGGGTGCCCAGAGCCCCATCCAACCCAGCCTTGGACACTGCCAGGGATGGAGCAGCCACAGCTTCCCTGGGCAACCTGTTCCAGGGCCTCAGCCCCTTCACAGGGAGGGATTTCTGCCTCAGATCTCATCTCCATCTCCCCTCTTTGAGCCTGAACCCAGCTCCCTTGTCGCAGCACTGGATCCCCCCACAAAAAGCCCCTCTCCAGCTTCCCTGGAGCCCCTTCAGGTGCTGGAAGCTGCTCTCCGGTCCCCCTGGAGCCTTCTCTTCTCCAGGCTCCCTGGGCAACCTGTTCCAGGGCTTCAGCCCCCTCCCAGGGAGAGATTTCTGCCTCAGATCTCATTTCAATCTCTCCTCTTTTAGCCTGAACCCAGCCCCCTTGTTTCCCCTCCATGTTGCCCAGCAGAACCCCGATGCCTCAGCTCTGCCTGGATCCTGCTCTTTTCTGCCCTGTGCAGGCTGAAGGGTGAAGCCTTGGCCTTGTGAAGATACCCAGGTCTCCCCCCAGCAGCAGTTCCTCTGGAAGCTCAGAGCAGAGCACGTCCATGGCCAACAGGAACTCTTTGGGAGGTTCCAAGCAGAGGGCTGTGGGGTCTCAGTTCCTCTCCAGCACTCTGCACTGGCTCCGCTTGACTTGACACCAGCGGCTGAATCGACAGATGCAGTTCCAGGAAGGGCCTGAGAAACAGCTTTGGACTGGGGTTGTGTCCTGAGCTCCCGCTGTGCGGGACTTGGTGTGCAGCACCAGCTGGGAGCTCCCATCCCGCTCCCGAGCTGGCAGCTGAGTCCCACAAATTGCTGCTGGAACTTCTCCTTCCAGTGTTGATTGTGGAATCACCCTAAGGGGTGGTGGGATCACCCCAGGGGCCGTGAGATCACCCCAAAGTGTTGTGGGGTTATCCCAAGGGGTGTGAGATCACCTCAAGGGTGGTAAGATCACCTTAAGGGGTTATGAGATCACCCTGAGGGCTTTGGGATCACCCTAGAGGGGGTTGTGAGATCACCTCAAGGGGTTGTGGGATCACCCGGGGGGTGGTGGGATCACCTTGTGGATGGTTGGATCACCCTGGGAGCTGTGAGATCACCCCCAGGGGTTGTGGGGTCACCTTTATGGGGTTGTGAGATCATCCTGAGGACTGTGTGGGATCACCTCGAGGAGTGTTTATCTTCCCACAGGAGAGCAGCAGTTGGGATGTAGCTTTAAGACTTGTAGGGAGGGGTGAGAGGTGGCCAGTGACACCTAAGTTGTTTGTTCCCTGTAATGAGTTTCCCACATTGTCAGTGGGGCCGTCTCCTTCGAGAGACCTCTGGGGTCCAGCTCAGGGCCTGTATTTTCTTGCCCGGAGACACCAAGTCATTTGAGTTTGTGGGCTCAGCAGGGCTGGGGCCCTTCACTTCTGCAGAACTCATTGGGTTCTGTGTAAGTTCATTGTTAGCTGGCTACACAAGAGCTCAGTGTGACGTTGCTGTGGGGACAGGCTGAGGTAGCTGGGGCTGCTCAGGAGAGGAGAAGGCTCTGGGGGGACCTTAAGAGCAACCTTCCAACCCCTGAAGGGGCCTACAAAGTGGCTGGGGAAGGCTGTTCCCAAGGGCAGGGAACGATAGGATGAGGGGTCCTGGTTTGAAGCTGGAAAAGGGCAGAGTGAGGCTGGACAGGAGGACAAAGTTGTTGAATCTGAGGGTATGGGGATCCCTGGAACAGGCTGCCCAGGGAGGTGAGGAGTCACCATCCCTGGAGGGGCTCAACAAACCCTTAGAAGTACCCCTGTGGAACGGGGTTTGGTGGGCAAGGTGGGTTTGGGGTGATGGTTGGCCCTGGAGGTCTATTCCAACCTGAATGATCCTGTGATTTCTATGATCTGCAGCTCTGGCTGAGTTGTCCCCAAGAGCCACCAGCAGTTTTGCAGCTGATTTGGCCATTTCAGGACCCTCAGACGTCCAGCACAGACTCCAGTTCCGGATGAGTGTTACCCAGCTGTGAGGTCCCAGTGACTTTTCTGTAACTGGTTTCCTGTGCTGGAAGCACCAGCTGAGATCCAGCAGTGATGAGGGAGGAGCCTCAGATCACTTTGAGTAGCTTTAGAAATCACAAAACCAGTAGCTGTGACCTAGCTAAACTGGACTCCCCAATTCCTGGCCCATTCTCCTGCTTGCTGCCCTCCAGGCTGCTGGATCTGTAGAGGAGCTGAACATCTAGAACCTGACTGGTTTTGTTGGGAACAAAACGTTGTCACGCTGTGCTGAAGGAGAAGAACTCGTGTTGTGCTTCTGGTCAGGACAGTCTGCGCTGCAGCTGGCTCAGGGCTCCATTACAACCAGATGAGCTGTAACACTTCAAACTGGGTCACTGTGGTTTTTGCTGGGTTTGATTTTGTAGATAATAGGGCCGCTCTCCAGATGTGGCCGAGAGAGGAGCACTAAGATCTGCTGAGAGCTGTGGCGAGACAGCGCAGTCAGGGCTTCGTCGGGGTTTATCAGTGCCGGAGCCGACAGCCCTTTCTCTGTAGAGGGATTATTTGCATGAACTCGTTTCCTTTAATCTGGTTTCACTCTGTTGTGGTGAACTGGATCCACAGCACCAGTGAGGGCACCTTGGGTCGGTGCTGTTTGAAGCTTTCCCAGAGCAAAGCTGCTGGACAGTGGGGTCAAGCTGCCGGCTGCCGGGGCTTGAACTCTCTGCTGTGGTTGGAGAATCCCAGACAGAGCTGAGTTGGGAGGGAGCTCAGAGCTCCCTCAGTGCCAAGCAACCCCCTGCCAGGGGCAGTGACACCTCTCACCAGAGCAGGGTGCCCAGAGCCCCATCCAGCCTGCCCTTGGACACTGCCAGGGATGGAGCAGCCACAACCTCCCTGGGCAACCTGTGCCAGGGCCTCAGCCCCTTCACAAGGAGGGATTTCTGCCTCAGATGTCATCTCCATCTCCCCTCTCTGAGCTTGAACCCAGCCCCCTTGTCTTGTCCCAGCAGTGAGTTTTCTGTGTGCAGATACCTGGCAGGTTCCCCTTTTCCTCTCAGGGGTTTTGTAGGGCTGTCTAACTCTTTGGTGGAAGCCCCAGGCCAAGTCTTGGGTGCTCCGGGCTGGAAGGTGCTGCTGGGTTGCTGCCGTTTGGGGTAGATGTGAAGCTTTGGGAGCTGAGGAGTTAAATCTGAGCCCTATGGAGCCCGATGATTATCCTGAGTGTAAAAAAACCAGTGACATTTTGCAGGCGCTGACTGGGAGAGGCAGTCACTGACTGGGGATTGATTCTGTCGGGCGGAGACTGCTGATGTTCCCAAAGGAACAGCTGCGCTCAGCGACAGTGTCTGCAGAGCAGGGGCTGACTCATGGGGAACAAACAGCCCCCCATGAGGCACCTGTGAGGGGCAACCAGGCCACCAAAGACCTCTCTACTTGCATCCCAGTCCTTGCTCTCTCATGGAGAGCCTTTGCCCTTTGCTTCCAAAGAAATCCAGTCTGGAATCCTCCTCCAGCAGAGGAGGGTATCCAAGCGATTCTGACAGACTGATCAGAACACCCTGTAGGTTCTTGGTGACCTGGAGCTCCAGCAGCACTGTGTCCTCCTGCAGTGTCATCCCAGTTCCACATCTGAGCCATCCCAGTGCAGTGGCAGCCCACGGGGCTGCTCTGTACTTGCTAACATCCTGCTCAGGCTGCTGGGAGTCCCAGTAAACAGGCTGCTGGCTCCTGCAGAGCTGCAGCCACTGATCCTGCTGCAGTTGCCCAGCACAGGGACCGCCTGTCTGTGGCAGCAGCCTCCCCACTGGTAGCAGGACACGTGGGAAGAGCCAGAGCAGCTCAGTCATGCTCTTTCCTTTGGCTAGTAACAGGAACTGTTTGCTGTGCTCCATTCCCAGTGTTTCTCCCACTTTATTTAGAGGGTGAAGCTGCAGTGATGCTCCCACCTCATACGGGGCTCTGAGGGGGAACAGTGGGGTACGGGGGAGGAGGGAATTGCCTGCAGACATCCTGTTTAGGAGGAGACAGTATGAAATTTAGCTGCCTCATCTTGCTGTGGGGTGCTGCCTTCTTTTCAGTAGGGGGGACCCTCTTTCCCTTCATTTCCCCTATGGAAAATGCCCCTTTTTGTGCCTGTTTTGGCCCTTTTTTCTTGTTTTAAAAATTATTCTTTAGAATTAAAAACCCCAAAGTGAAACTGAAACTCTGGCTGCAAGAAATTGGGCAACTTTGGTCACGAGACGGGGATGGGGTTAGGAAAAGGGATGGGGTTAGGGAAGGATGGGGATGAGGATAGAGAAGGGATTGGGGTTAGGGAAGGGGATGGGGTTAGGGAAAGGGATGGGATTAGGGGAGAGGAGGGGGTTAGAGAAAGGAATAGGATTAGGGGAGAGGAGTGGGTTAGGGAAAGGGATAGGGTTAGGGCAGGGGAGGGAGTAGGAAGGGAATAGGGTTAGGGAAGGGGATGGGGTTAGGGAAAGGAACTGAAAGGGTTTGGGGAGTGAACATCTTCCCCTTTGATCAGCTCTTGCAGTTCATTAACCTCTTAAATGCTGCTGTCTGGTTGGAGAAGTCGAGGCCAAAGGGGTTCAAGGCACCATGAAATGATCCCAAAGGTTTGGTTATGGCCCCTGTGGGATTTTAATTGTAAAAGTCAGCAGGGCATGAAGTTGCTTCAGATTTTCCTCTAACCCCTCTGGAATGGTCTCAGATGCCCTGAGCTGTAGTTCAGAAGGGGTTTGTGTTTGCAGTGGTGCAGCAGAGCTTTTGGAATTCCCATCATCCAGGGACTTTGGAAGTCTGGAAGGGGCTGAGTGTGAACCTCCAGGGTTTTCCAGCCATCCTGTGAGCTGGATGGATAAAAGGAAGGGCTCTGGGGCAGCCAGGGTGCTGCAGCAGGAGGCTTTTCCCATGTGAAGCTGCATCAGGGGTTTAGTAGAGGTTCCCCTGCCCTGAAAGCCCTTCACTCACTCCTGCTCCTGAGGCCTGGAGATCTCTGGGATCTCCTTGGAAACTCTGGGATCATTGTGGGGGTCTCTGGGATCTCTGTAGGAACTCTGGGGGCTCTGTTGGACCTCTGTGGAAGCTCCAGGACCTCAGAAATCTCCATGAGATCTCTGCAGGATCTGTGTGGGATTTCCATGGGTTCTGTGTGGGAACTTTGGGATCTCCGTGGGATCTCAGGCTTCTCTCTGGGATCTCAGTGGGATCTCCAGGCTGCTGGGAATGGCTCCTGAAGATGCTCCACTGGCTTTTATGGCCCCATTCATCCAACCCCCACAAGGAGGTCTGGCCAGCTTCTGCAGCACAGTGGGGCCTGTTGTAAGGATCCCAAACACTTGTAGGGAGCTCCAGGGGGTCACAGGGAGCTTCAGCTGGTTATTGCTCTGGACTTTGGGGTGGGATTTGCTTTCAGATGCCCCCCTCAGTTTCTGCTGAGCTGGGCCCATTACCCCAGGAGACGATGAGCTCAGGGCTCGGCCACGCTCCGCCGGTTCCCTGCAAACCCCAGGGCCAGGTGTCATCGAGCTGCTCCATCGCTCAGGGGCTGCAGCAGACATCCTGTCGCCTTGTAGCCACCACAAACCTGCCAGCAATTCCAGGCTGGCAACCAGCTGTTACCTGATCCTGCTGGGAGCCGAGTGGTGGCATCGCTGTTCTCCAGAGATCCTTGGAGATCAGTGGGAGAGGCCTTCAGCGCTGGCTCTCCATAGCTTTGGAGATGCTGCTTGTCTCAATGAATCAGAGAATCATGGAATCATTAGGGTTAGAGATCTCCAAGCTCATCCAGTCCAACCATCATCCCACTAAACTCTGTCCCCCCAGGGCCACTTCTAAGGGGTTTTTGAGCCCCTCCAGGGATGGTGGCTCCATCCCCTCCCTGGGCAGCCTGTTCCAACCCCTGAGGACTCTGGCAGGGAAGAATTTTCTTGTGATGGCCAAACTAACCCTCCCCTGGCACCACTTGAGGCCATTTCACCTTGTCCTATACTGGTGACTGGGGAGAAAAACAGAAACCCACCTCTCTGTACCCTCCTCTCAGGGAGCTGTAGACAGCAGTAAGGTCTCCCCCTCAGCCTCATTCTGTCCAACTACCTGGTGGATTTAGGGCCAAAACCCCCACGAGCTACACTTCTTGGTCAACTTATCCAATGCTACAACCACACAGAGGGGATTCTTCTTTCACTCCTCACCCCAAAACCTTCCTCCAAGCCCTATGCACACGCAGGCCAGGTTCCTCAGGGCTTGAGGAGGCGTCAGCAGGACTCTCTCGCTGCGGGGTGGCTGCGTGCCGGTGCTGGATCCCAGCCACCCGCGGGAGGAGGAGGAGGAGCTGCACGATGCCAGCGACTATATTTGCTCTGTTTCATGGGCTTTTTTTAGCCCTAGTAGCAACTCACAGTAGCAAAGCAGCTTCTGGCCACCCCAGCAATCCTAAATAGACAGTTTTACGGGATTCTGAATCCCACTTTTTCACAGAATCACAGAGCATTAGGGATTGGAAGGGACCTCAAAAGATCATCCAGTCCAATCCCCCTGACACAGCAGGATCCTCTGGATCCAGGAACGTGGCCAGGTGGGTTTTAAATGTCTCCAGAGAAGGAGACTCCACAACCCCCTGGACAGCCCTTCCAGGGCTCTGTCACCCTCACTGGGAAGAAGGTCCTTCTCACACTGATGTGGAACCTCCTCTGTTCCAGCTCACACCCACTGCCCCTTGTCCTATCATTGGGTGCCCCTGCCTCCATCCTCCTGACATCCACCCTTTCCATAGTTATCAGTGTTCATGGGCTCACCCCTCAGGTTCCTTTTTCCCAAGCTCAAGACACCCAGCTCCCTCAGCCTTTCCTCAGCAGGGAGACGCTTCACTCCCTTTGTCATCTCTGTGGCTCTGTGCTGGACTCTCTCCAGCAGCTCTGTGTCCTTCTGGAACTGAGTGGCCCACAACTGGACACAAGATTCCTGATGTGGAGAACCTCTCTCAGGCTCCTAACTACCCCACTTCTAATCCACCCCAGGAGCCCATTGCTGCCTTCTGGCCATCCTGCTGGCCAGCAGGACTCTTTGATGAAGTCCTTTGGGAATGCCATGTGCAGGGCTGGGTGCGATGGAGCAAGAGCTCAGAAATCCCCACAGCCTTCACTTGGCTTTTTCAGTGGGGCTTTTCCCGTGAAAGATTGGACTGGATGATCCCTGAGGTCCCTTCTGTGGTTTCTGAGATCACAGAACCATTCATACTTGAAGAGACCTCCAGGATCTTCAAGGGGGGTTGGACTCGATGATCTCTTGGGTCCCTTCCAACCCCTAACATCCTATGATCATCACGTCCCACTGTCAGATGAGCCCAGTGTGGATCAAACCCATTGGGAGTGTCTGCGGGCAGGTCCAGTTGGGTTCCTGCTCTGCTGGTGAGTGGGTTGTGCTCTGGAAAGCTCATCGTCCCAGTCTGCCCCCCATCGTAACCTGCTGCACGGACTGGAGACCCTGATCAGGAAAAGGGAGGGATGGGACTGAGAGGCCACAGAGCCACAGGCTTTGGGTCCAGCTCCTGTTGGTGCCACTCAAGCAGCTTAAACAGTGGGAGGTGTCATGGAATGTTGGAAGGGACCTGAGGAATCATCTCCTCCAACCCCTTGCCAGGGGGCCACCTGTCAACCAGACCTGGTTTCCCAAGGCGTCATCCCACCTGACCTTCAGCACCTCCAGGGGTGATGGACAAGCCATAGCTCTCCAGGCAGTCAATTCCAGAGGCTCTCCACCCTGACGCTGAAGAACTTCTTCCTCAGATCTACTCTGAACCTCCTCTCTTTCCATTTCCAGCCATCTCTTCTTGTCCTGTCACTGGATCCCCTTGGGAAAAGTCCCTCTGCAGCCTTCCTGGAGGTTCCCTTCTGGCGCTGGAGGGCAGCTCTAAGGTCCCCCCAGAGTCTTCTCTTCCCTAAGCTGAACAACCCAAGCTCCCTCAGTGTGTCCTCATAGACTCCAGCCCTTGGATCATCCTTGTGGCCTCTGGACTCACTCCAGCAGCTCCATCCAGGTGTTAGGTGCTGGGTGTTCAAGGACCCAACAATTAGCTCTTCCAGCAAAACCCCACTGCTGGGAACTGCTCCTCTTGCTGCGTTAGGACCTGTCCTTCCCGCGTCGGCATCGACTCCTGCAGACAGTCAGGAGCCAGTTGCAAAACAACCCTGTAACCGGGGAGTTAATGGTCCTGGATGGAAATGAACTGGTGTGTAGGGCTGGCATGTGGGGCCGCACGGCCACGGCTGCTCTCCACGGGGTTGGGCTTGTTCTGACGGGGTTTCTCTTTACGGTTCCTGAGCAAGAACGGGGGATCTGCTGCGTCAGGACCGCCTCTTCCCCGGCACAGCGATGACACGAGATGTTCCCAGCCACGTTCCAAGCTCTCACAGGGACATCCTCGGTGGCTCTGGCTGGCAGCAGCCCAGCAGCGCAAACCTCCTCCTCCGACCCCGCTGTGGGATGGAGCAGCCTTCACGCCGTCACCTCCGCACCTCCCAAACCCTCTGACTCAGCCTTGTCGTTTTCAATCGACGTCTTGGATTGGGGGGGGGGGTTCTTGGCTCTTCTTCTGTACCCCCTCCTCGCGGGTGCAGAACACACCACTCGCAGCGTGGGCAGGGGGATGCGGTGGGAGGGTTCCCCGACCCCGAACCGCTGCAGTGAGGCAGCCGATTGACGTCTTTCCTCCTGCATCAAAGCAGTTGCCTGGCTGCGGCACCGAGCACAGCTTTTCCTCCTCAGTCCTTCAGAGGGAACTACAAAAGCTCTTGCTCAAACCACCACAGCCCTTTTAGAGTTTAGGGGTTGGGTTTTCCCCCCCCCACACCCCCTCCAAACTCTTTGAAGTGGGTCCTGGCCAACTGCCTGCAGAAACCTTCTCCAGTGGTGGAAGAAAAAAATCTCATTAGGTTTGACAGATATTTTTGTTTGATTTCCAGACCCCTCCCCGATCCTCACCCCTTCATCTCTTTCAGAAGCTCCACAGTCCTTCTCAGGAGACTCCCATCTGCTGCTGCTGCTGCTGGCAGGGGCTGAGCCAGCTCCTTTTGCCTCCATGGGATCAGCAGTGGGATATGGGTGAAGTGAAACTGGTGTCTGCTGTTTGGTGGCTGACACTCCAACAGGCTGTGCTGCCACCCAGCCAGACCTGGACAGGCTGTACTGGGTTATATTGGGCTGTACCAGACAGGCTGGAGAGCTGGGTGGGGAGAGATTGAATGGACTGTGGAGTCTGCCATCTGGGCAAGAACAACCCCAGGGACCAGGATACGGTGGGGACTGACCTGTTGGAGAGCAGTGGAGGAGAAAGGGACCTGGGGGTCTTGGTGGCCAGCAATGGGCCATGGTGGCCAAGAAGGCCAGGAGGCTCCTGGGGTGGATTAGAAGGGGAGTGGTTAGGAGATCAGAGAGGTTCTCCTGCCCCTCTACTCCGCCCTGGTGAAACCACATCTGGAATCTTGTGTCCAGTTGTGGGCCACTCAGTTCCAGAAGGACACAGAGCTGCTGGAGAGAGTCCAAGGCAGAGCCACTGAGATGACAAAGGGAGTGGAGCCTCTCCCTGCTGAGGAAAGGCTGAGGGAGCTGGGTGTCTTGAGCTTGGAAAAAGGAACCTGAGGGGTGACCTCATGAATGTTGATAACTATGGAAAGGGTGAGTGTCAGGAGGATGGAGCCAGGCTCTGCTCAGGGGCACCCAGTGACAGGACAAGGGGCAGTGGGTGTGAGCTGGAACAGAGGAGGTTCCACATCAATGTGAGCAGGACCTTCTTCCCAGTGAGGGTGACAGAGCCCTGGAAGGGGCTGCCCAGGGGGTTGTGGAGTCTCCTTCTCTGGAGATGTTTAAAACCTGCCTGGACTTTTCCTGTGTGATTGGATCCAGGGGATCCTGCTGTGTCAGGGGGACTGGACTGGATGATCTTTTGAGGTCCCTTCCAATCCCTAATGTTCTGTGACTCTGTGATTCTCTGATTTGGGGTTTTAATTTGTGCTGGACCTTCTCTTCATCTCATTCCATGTCCAGCTCTCAACTGGCTGCATGTTGAAGGTTCAGCCCAGAGGTCTCAGTCTGGGATTTAAGGTTTTTTGAGCAGCTCCAGTGTGTGCTTGAGTTAAAATAGTGGGGGTTTTATGGAGAAATAGCATCCAACCAGTAGGGCTGTATTTTCAAACGTCCATTTCTATCTCCTGAGAAAGAGATACTGGACTAAACCTTACTGGAACATCCAGGAATCCAGTTGGGATGGGAACAGAGAAAAACAGGCTGTGATGCAAGGACACACTTTTAGGCTCCTGAGTTGTTCTAAAGGTAAAAAAGGGTCTGGCAGAGCTGCAGGTCAGCAGGAACCTTCCCATGACACCTTCCAGTGGTCACAGAGCTTCTTGCAGACTCCCAAACTCCTCACCCTTTCCCAAAAACCTCTGCTTTGTTCATTCTCTGTTAGCTTTTAGCACCCACTCTGTGCTGTTAGGTTGTTTTGGTGCTGGAGGGGATCTCACACCCCTCCAGCTGTCTAAAATACCAATGGGTGATGCTCCCTCGTGCTGCAGCCCATGGCTCTGGTGTCAACACCCCAGAACACTGGTAAAATTCCACTAATCCCTCTGTAAATGGGCTGGGAGCTTCCTATGGCCAGTGCCCCGCTGCTGAAGGCAATCAAACAGGCAGCCAGAGCGTCCCGCTGGTTCCTGTGTGGGGTTGGGGGTCAGTGATTTGTTCCAGTTTGGGTTAACTGGCCTCTACAGAGGTGATGGTTTTCCAGTTTACAGCTCTTTCCTGGCTATTTGGAGCCACAGCACCAACAGCTCCCTTGAAAAAAAAACATGTGAGCACCTTAAAAAATTCCACAGGATCCCAAGTGGAGCCTCTGGGCAGCGCAGGAGGCTGTGGGTTGAGTTCAGGGTTGTAGGGGCTGTGGGGCTGAATCAGCCTCTTTCATTCTTTTCACCCTTTCACAGGATGTTGTTACCCAGGACAAGGGATTTGGGGCAGGGACAGGGGTTTGGGACTTCGGGCAGTGAGGAGGGGTGTGGGATTTGAGCAGTGAGAAGGGGTTTGGGGTTTGGGCAGTGAGGAGGGGTTTGGGCAGCGCAGAGGGCAGTGACGGGCTCCCCCAGGAATGCTGGAAATGCCAACAATGCCCCGTCTGGCATCGCTGCCCCTTATCTGCCCCCACCCCGGGCACTGGGCTCACAAATACCTTCCCGTCCTGGGAAGTGTCACCGCTGCCGTCAGCATCTGGCGCCGCAGCTCCGGGCTGTCTCCAGTCCCCTCACCCCAGTCAGTGCCAGTGGGTGCAGGTTTGGGTGATCCCAGTGCTGCCTGGTGCCCAGACTCTGAGATTTACTGGTTCCATCCTTGAGAAGAGGCTGTCTGCATTGAGTGGGACTGTGGGACCCCTCTGTGTGGACTCAGCAGGTACGTATGCCCTGAGGCACCCCAGGCCAGTGATACTGGGTTAAACGGTGTCCTGGTTTGGCACAGAATCATCAGATCCAGGAAAAGGTTGATTTCTGGCCATGGTCCCCCTCCCCTGGGCAGCATTGGCCACTTGGGCTCCCCCAGCCTGGGTCTGGGGTCCATCATGAACCAGTTCTGAAATGGGAGGGAGCTGGCTCTGCTGTTACTGGTGGTGGGGATGCTGCAAACTGGGGGCCAGCTGCTGCACTGGGGTTTCTTTCCAGCTGGCGAAAGCTAATGATGTCTCTTTTCTGGGATCATGGTAGTTGTGTAAACTGGTTTTAATGGGAATGAGGTGCAAATTGTCTGGTAGAACTGGGGTGGGCAGACAGAGCCCCACTGCCGGCAGTGCAAGGACTCACAGGTCTGCACCAGTCCATCTCCCCACCCAGAGGTCATCCTGCTCTGGAGCTGAAGTGCCTGGTACTGGTTTTAACCAATCCCAGTGTTAATGGGACATTTTGTTCCAGTTCTAAATGGGAAAACTGGGCTGACTGCTCCTTTCTCTGAGCTGCTGTCACTCCCACAAACAAGGAGGCTCCGTGGATGGTCGGAGCTCTTGCTGTGAGCATCAGGGCAGCACAGAGCCTTCAGCGATTGTTCTAGCTCATCTGGTCTAACTTGAGGAACACTTTAGGAGCCTTCGAGTCTAAACCATCAGCTATGAAGAAGTAAAAGCCAGAGGCTCTACTGGAGAAGGTCATTGTTTATGATTCTGAGCAACTCTCGCCCCCTCAAAGCTGTTCCTTGAGTGCAGGTAAAGCAGACAAAAGCTTCTGCCCTTCTCTTTCCTTCAGTTTCAGGTCAGAAATAACCTCTTCCCCACAGAACTCTGCTCCTTGCCCATCAGGGTCATAAAAAATGGGGGCAAAAAGCCCCACTGGGTCCCTCTCAGGATCCCAGCAGGTTGGCTTTGCCCTGCAACTGGGAGGTACAATGTGAGCAGAACAGGGCAGCACCTGCGCAGCAGCTCCAGAACTCAGGGAAATCCCAATGTTTTCCTTTTCTGTGGGGTTTTTTCTAACCTCTAGCAGCTGATTTTCCACGAAAACACTGGGCGAGCCAGCAGCAGGCAGCTCGCGCCCCTCCACGTGCTCTGTGCTGCAGCCCTTTCACACCCCGGCTCAGCTCCTTTTTTTAGCCTCCTCTGCCTCATGAGCCCCAGCCGACGGTTCCCGGCCCCAGCCCTGAGCTCAGAGCTGAAGCCCTGCCAGCCCAGCGTGACTTTTTCTTCCTGTAAAGAGAGACAAAAGAAAAACGACCTTGGCCTTCCTCTCCCCGGCTGCCCTGCAGATTCCAGCACCCGGGTAGGAGTTGCTCCCTGTTGCACAGCCTCACATGATGGTGCAGTCATCAGAATGACCAAAAAAGCATGAAAATAGTCTCACAGGCCCCAGTGGCCTTTGCTCTTAGGGTCAGTGTTGTGTGGGGGTTGAAACAAGTGCAGCTGGAGTCATCAGGATGATCAAACTGATTGGGGGGGGCCCCACTGTCAGGATCCTGGGTTCTGCTTGGAGGGAGGGAGGGAGGGAGGGAGAGCTCCCAGGGCTGTGAGCTTCTCCCAAGCATCATTGATTGCCCTTTGTAGATGATCACCAACAAAAACAAGACTAGGGAAAGTCACAGGACTGCTCTGCTCTCACTGTGGTTTAGGGGCGGCTGGAGGCAGCAGTGGGGTCTGGGCTCATGTGATGTTTCTGCTGCTAAAGGTCACTCATGTGGCCTGTGAAGTTGGATGGAGCTGCCCCCACACATGCAAACAAATCCCTTCTGCCTGCAGGGATTTCACATCTCTGAGCTGGGCACCAGCCCAGTGCCAGGACACCCTTGAGGGTTTAACTCTTGCTGAAAGCCTGGAGCCTGGGGTTTTGCTGAGCACTGAGCTGGAGTGGGGCTGGGATTTTTCTGAAGTGCAAGGTCTGAACTTTTCCAGCATCAACAACCCTTCTGCCTTAGGGAAAAGGATCCTCACACTGGGTTTCTGAGGCTTTGTTAGCCATGGGGTGCTAATTGCTGGATGGGGTGAGAGGATTTGGGGGTGGGTATTAGCAGTAGATAGGAGGATTTAGTGCAGCCCACACCCAGCCACCAGTAACTCCAGTCGTGGCCTGGCACTGGGCAGACCTTGGAGTGTTCAGGACTGGGCTGCAGGACTTAAGATGAATCCTCCACGCTCTCTGCAAGGCAGTGCCCATCCTTCTGAGCTCAGGCCAGCAGTGCTGTCAGGGTCACAAGTGTCTGTGTTGCTTAATCCCATCGGGGTTGATTCCCTCCTCCTTGCTCCTGGCTGTCAGCTGAGATCTTCCCTCAGGCAGGGCCAGTGTTTGCTTCAGTTCAAGGGCACTGCAGGACTCCCAGGGGTCAGGTTCATGGAATCTGCTCTTCTCAAGGTCTGTAGCCAGTGTCTGGACATCTCGCCCGTGGCTGTGGACTCGGAGAGTTTCTTCATCTCTGAAGCAATATTGAACTTCCTTTAGCAACAGCCTGTCTGGGCTCTGTTTGCCAGGGCTCCCTTGCCTGGATTCACGGGTGGCACCGTCCTGTCTCCAGAACACTTTGCTTTCGGCCTCTCTCCTCCCCTGAATTCTCTGTTGAGCTGCTTTGACTGAATCACTGAATCATGGGATGGGCTGGAGGGAGCTAAGGGATCACCCAGTGCCAACCCCCTGCTCTCACCAGAGCAGGGTGCCTCCAGCCCCATCCAGACTGGCCTTGGACACTGCCAGGGATGGAGCAGCCACAGTCTGTTCCAAGACCCCCTCACAGGGAGGGGTTTCTCCCTAAGCTCCATCCTAAATCCCCTCTTAGCTTGACCCCATCCCCCTTTCCCTAGAGATCCCATAAAAAGCCCCTCTCCAGCTTCCCTGCAGCCCCTCCAGGTGCTGATTGCTGCTGGAAGGTCCCTTTGGAGCTTCTCTTGTCCCCTCCACCTGATCAACTCCCTCAGCCTGTCCCCATAACTGAGGGGGCACACTCCAGCCCCTCAATCTCTTACTTGAAGTGAGGGGCCCAGCACTGCCCCCAGGACTTCAGGGGAGGCCTCCCCAGTGCTCAGTACAGGGGGAGAGTGATGTCCCTAGTCCTGCTGGCCACACTATTGCTGATCCATGCCAGGATGCCACTGGCCTTCCAGGCCACCTGGGCACCCTCCTGGCTCCTGTTCAGCCAGCTGTCACCTAGTGCTGCCAGGTCCCTCTCTGGTCCCTCCAGGCAGGAGTTGGGTTGTTGTTATCCCCAAGCTCAGTGATTTCAAATTTATCCCAAACCCAATCCAGCAGAAGAAGATCCAGGGGGTGCTCTGAGCATCATGAGGTTGGCTCCCCAGAGCACCCGCTGGGTTGGATTTGGGACGCTGCAGAGACTGAGCTCAAGGGGGAGACTTTGCCCTGAACCTCCTCCTCTGCCTCGGGATGGGCAGAGGAAATAAATCATCGTCGAATTCTGGACCAAAGGTCAACAAGTAAGAGTGTCACTGGTGGCCCCAGTTCCTTGCTGGGGAATACCTTGTCCTCCAGTATCTGGTGGCTTCACACTGCCTCAGCCTACAGGGCAGCACACAAAGGGCTCTGGCTGTGTACAGACCACACAGTGCCGGGGGCAGTGCTGGGCCCCTCACTGCAAGAAAGAGATGGAGGGGCTGGAGCAGGTCCAGAGGAGCAACAAGGCTGGGGAAGGGCCTGGAGGGAAAGGTTGATGAGGAGAGGCTGAGGGATCTGGGGGTGTTTAGCCTGGAGAAGAGGAGACTCATGGGGAACCTTCCCCCTCCTTCCAACTCCCTGAAGGGAGGTTGCAGTCAGGTGGAGGTCAGGCTCTTCTCCCACTCAGCCAGTGCCAGGATGAGAGGGCAGGGGCTGAAGCTGCCAGGGGAGGGTTAGGTTGGATGTTAGGAAGCTCTTCTTCACAGAAAGGGTGATCAGAGCCTGAACTGAACTGCCCAGGGCAGTGGTGGAGTCCCCATCCCTGGAGGTGCTGAAGGACAGACTGCCTGTGGCCCTTAGTGCCCTGGTGTGGCCACTGGGGTGATGTTAGGTCCTTGTCAGGTCCGGGTGAGCTGAAGGCTTTTCCAGCCTCAGTCATTCTGGGGTTCTCTACAGCTCCAGCCCTGGTGAATTCTGCTCCCTGAGTTAATCTCAGAGGTGTGGGATCAGAGCTCTGCGCTGTGCTGGTGGATTCCGGTGGAAATCACCATCTGGGGCAGCTTGGGGGTTGCTCATCTGAGCCCCATCCTGCTGGGGCAGGAGGTTCAGCTCAAAGTGTCGCTGCAGAGCAGCTGGGAAGCTGCTGCTGCCGCCCTTCCCAGTGCTGGGCAAACTGGTTCCAGCTGCTCTTAGCTGCCGTTGCAGTTGGTGTCAAGGAACAAACCCCAGTTCTTTTCCCAAACCATCATGAAAGGCAGTGGAGGGGAAGCTTGTGCTGGGCAGGCTGGTGACAACTCTGCTACCCTCAATGATTTTACCTCATCCCTGTCTCCTCACAGAGCATCAGAGCTGGTGCTTCTGAGCTAATTCCCACCACAAGGAAAAATGAGCAGTTCCTTAAATCCAGGCTCCCTGCCCTCTCCATCCCCTGCACCAAGAGCTGCAGGAAGCCCAAAGAACCTGCTCTGCAGCCCTGCAGCAGCTCAGGAGCTTCCACTGAATCAGCACAAAGCTCCTGACAGAGGCTGCTCCTCCCAGTATTTCCCTTGACTTCTTCTTTTAGGGTTTTCTTGTCGTCGTCCTGCGATTCTCTGCAGCGAAGGTTTCTCGCAGAGCACATGATGCTGTTTGCAGGACAAGCAAAAGTAAGGCTGAGAGATAAGAGAAGCTCAAAGCCTTCTGCGCACGGCCAGTGAAGCAGAGAGGTGGCTCTGGACCTCTCTGAATGCTCTGGAAAGTTCTGGCAGTTCAGGAGTCTCCGGGAGGATCCCTATTCCCATGATAGATTTTAAGGGATGGGATTTGATCTGGATATTATAGGGACCTGGGAGAGTAGAGATGTCAGGGATCTGGTTCATTTCCCAGTCCCTGTGGGGAAATTCACTGCTGCTTTCCCCACCACAACACAGCAGCTCTGCCAGTGAGGTCAGCCCAGTGCCCTTGCCTCTGATTTTCTTGTTAAAGAGTTTGGGGTCTCCCTTTACCACCCCCAGAACTCCATGGGTTTGGGTCTCCCAGGTCAAACGTGAAGGTTTGTGGTTAAAGCAGCAGCAATAGGGAACCACCTGCCCTCCCTGGACACCAGCCCTGGGGACCAGAGGTGGTTCTCAGCTTCAAACCATGGATGAGGGGTTCACTGCAGGAGGGTTTTGGGGTGGCTGGTGCTTGGTTCTCTCTTGTTTGGCCTGTGGGTCCCTCAGCCTAGGTTTGGAGCATTGGCTGTGGGGTTGCAGGAGGTTTGGGGTGCATCAGCGGGTTCTCCCTCTTGCAGCAGTTTCTTATCTGTTGAAACTCTACAGTCATCTCCAAACTCTTCCACCCACTCAGCACCCAGGGAGAGGGAACTGCCAGGCTGCTCTGGCACAGCTGCAGCCCCAGAACCTGCTGCTCTCACGATGAAGCTTCCCCTGGCAGCTCCAGGGGTCTCGGAGGCTGCAGCTGCCGGCCTTTCCCAGCTCAGATCTTGGGAGGTGGGGGTGACTCGCAGGAAATTTGGGATTTTCAGCCTAAACTTCCCTTTCTTTTATCTCCTTCTCCAACTCAATCCTCCCAGTGCCAGGACACAGTCCAGCTTCCTGCGTTGGACTCTCCTGGGGAACGTGGAGCCCTCCCAGCCCAGGCCCAGCTCCTCAGTGCCAGGATGTCCATGTTTAGGTCTCAGTCTGCCCAGTAAAACCAGTTAGTCAGTCAGGACCTCTGTGTGAAGACACAGACCTGGGTTGGGCAGTGTCTGGACTCAGTGACCTGCAAACTGGGAACCCAGTTGTGGAGCAGCAGGGTGAAGATGATGCTCCAGGCACAGGGATTTGCAGGCTGTGTTGGGAGAGTGGGGGATGATTCTCCCACCATGGGAAAAATCCCAGAACATCAGGCATTGGAAGGGACCTCAAAAGATCAATACCTCTGCCACAGCAGGATCACCTAGACCAAGTAGCACAGGAACACATCCAGGCAGGTTTTAAATGTCTCCAGAGAAGGAGACTCCACAACCCCCCCAGGCAGCCTGTTCCAGTGCTCTGTCACCCTCACTGGGAAGAAGTTTCTTCTCACATTCATATGGAACCTCCTATGTTCCAGCTCATGCCCATTGCCCCTTGTCCTATCACTAGATGACATTGAGAAGATCCTGGCTCCATCCTCCTGACACCCACCCTTCACATATTTGTAGACATTAATGAGGTCACCCCTCAGTCTCCTCTTCTCCAAGCTCAAGAGACCCAGCTCCCTCAGCCTCTCCTCGTAAGGGAGGTGCTCCACTTCCTTCATCATCCTTGTTGCTCTGCACTGGACTCTCTCCAGCAGCTCCGTGTCCTTCTTGAACTGAAGAGCCCAGAACTGGACACAAGACTCCAGATGTGGTCTCACCAGGGCAGAGAAGAGGGGGAGAAGAACCTCTCTCAATCTGCTAACCACCTCCCTTCTGATCCACCCTGGGATGCCGTTGGCCCTCTTGGCCACAAGGGCACACTGCTGGCTCATGCTCATCCTGCTGGCCACCAGGACCCCCAGGTCCCTTTCTTCTCCACTGCTCTCCAACAGGTCAGTCCCCAGCCTATACTGGTACCTGGGGTTGTTCTTGCTCAGATGCAAGACTCTACACCTTTGTTATAGCTCATTAAATTTCTCTCTGCCCAGCTCTCCAGCCTGTCCAGGTCCTGCTGAATGGCAGCACAGTCTGCTGGGGTGTCAGCTACTCCTCCCAGCTTGGTGTCATCAGCACACTTGCTGACAGTGCACCCTAATCCCTCATCCAAGTCATCAATGAATAGATTGAACAGGACTGGTCCCAGCACTGATCCCTGGGGCACTCCACTAGATCCAGGCCTCCAACTAGACTCTGTCCCATTGGCCACCACTCTCTGGCTTCTATCGTGGAGCCAGTTCACGATCCACCTCACTACCCTATTGTCCAGTCCACACTGCCTCAGTCTGGCTGCGAGGATGCTGGGGGAGACTGTGTCAAATGCTTTACTGAAGTGAAGACAGACCACATCCACTGCTCTGCCATCATCTATCCACCTGGTTATGCCCTCATGAAAGGCCATCATCTTGGTCAAGCACGACTTCCCCTTGGTGAAGCCATGCTGACTGTCCCTAATGACCCTTTTGTCCTTGCTGTGCATAGAGACAGCATCAAGGATAAATTGTTCCATCACCTTTCCTGGGATGGAGGTGAGGCTGAGCAGTCTTGGTTACTTGGAGTCCTCCTTCTGTCGGTGCTGGGGCAGGGGAGGTGCTTGTGAGTTCCAGAAGTGGTTTCTGCAAGCAGGGGCTTGGCTTTTGTGTGGTTAAGAGAAGAGAGGAAACTGGAGGTGACTGGGAGGAGCAGACCCAAAGCAAGAACCTGTAGGGGCTGCAAAGGTTTGGGGCACAGCAGTCCCCTGGAAAAGCCCAGCTCACCCCACACTCAAAACACATGTGAGAGCTCATTCTGCTGCTCTGCTCATCCCACTGTCCTCGAGGGCTGCAGCCCAGGGCTCTGACACGCAGTGGGAGCTGCCATGGGGCCCTGTGCCCTGGCTGCGGTGGCAGCTCCTGGCTCTGAGCATCAGGGACGTGCTTTTCCCTTCTGTGACTGCCCTGACCAGAAATGCTGGAAGGATGAGGACGGGGCCAGCTCCACTCTGCAAGTTCTGATTTATTTGCCACCCTCAACCCCTAACAGCTCCCAGCACCTCAGCTAAAGCCCAGCTTTGGATCCTCGGGGTGGCTCCAGCCCTTGATCCTCAAGGATTGGGGTAGCCAGAGCCCTGCAGCGACTCTGGGGCTCTGCTGCAGCTCGACGCATCCAGCTTGGAACAGTGCATCTAGCTTTGCCAGTGAATCCCAGTGCCCTACTGGTTTGTGCAGCAGCCTGCAGGTGGTGGCTGCAGGTAGCAGCTGCTCTAAATGCCCTTTGCACTCTCTGCTGCTTCTTTGTTGTTGTTGGTCGGGTTTTTTTTTTGAAATGTGTGGTCTAAAAATAAAGGCTGGAATGTGCAGCCATGACTCAGGGGGCTGGAGCTGCAGCACCAGCTCTCTAATTGCCCTGGCAGGTCCTGCCCCAGGTCCCCACCCCGCTGGCACCAGAGCTGCAGCCAAGACCTTCAGAGAGTTGCTCCCACACAGCAGGAGGGTTTCAGGGTCTCCTGAAGGCTCTGAGCTGGCAGATGCAGAATTTCACACTCTCTCAGCCAGGTAATCATCTCCCTTAATGGGAAGGAAGTGGAGCTGCAGGTCTCCAGGGGTGTCTTCTCCTTCCAAAACCCTTGACCACTTTGAAACTGGAGCAGTTTGAGGCACTCAGATCCTTCAGCAATTCACAGATCTTCCAGGAAAGAGAGAGCAGGGTCTAGCAGCTGGAGCTGCAGGAGGGACTGGCAGCATCTCAAGACCCTGTCCTACTTCCAGCCTGTTGTCAGGAGGCTGTAATTTTTTCTGGGGAGGGACAGCGTCCCGTTTTGCAAATCCCAAAGAGCTTCGGGGCACCCTGAGACCTTGTTTACTGCCCAGGCTGTGGGGAAAGAGCTGGATCATCCCATCACCTCCATGCGGATAACCCTGTAGCTCCCAGTGCTGCTTCTTCCAGGAGTGATTTTCTCCGTCCTGGGATGTTCTCCTCATCCCAGCTCCCCGACTATTGTCCCAGGCTATAGGAACCTGCAGGTTTGAACTGAGAGGAAAAGCCAAAAACAAAAAGAAAGAGGCAAAAACTTGCTGCACTCAGGGAAAAATTCAATAGCTCATTGAGCTCTGGAGCTGCTGGTGCAGGAAGTGTAAAAGAAAAATGGAGCCAGCTTTGTTCTGCCCAGACGAGGAGTTGATGCCATGGCCCTCACAGCCTCCTTCTGTTCCAGAAAAGCATGAGGTCATCTGTAAAAGCAGCAACGACCGAGCTGGTTTACACTGGGCTACCAGTCCCAGACTCCCCCTTTATGTCCTCCCACCCTTTTCCTGGCTCCACTGAGGTGCCTAGAAGGGAGCGGCTCCGTCGCGGCGGGGGGCTCCGAGCAGCCTCTGCAGCCTGCGGTAGATCCCAGCAGGTCCAGGGTTGCTGGATCAGCCTCACTGGGAGGTGGATTTGTGCAGCTCTGCAGCTCCAGGGTTGGTGCAAAGGTGCCCAGTTTGGTTACAGCTGAGGTCCCAGCATGTCCTCACAGCCCTGCCTCAGCCTCGTGCCTCATCCCAGCAGCCCAGGGATGGTTGGAAGATGCTCCTGCCAGCTTCAGAAGCTGCAGAGCTTTGCTTTCCCAGTGATTCCTAGCAAAACCATTATCTCCCAGTGCTTCCCAGCAGAGCTGCTCACTCACAGTACTTCCCACTGGAGTTGTTCTCTCCCAGTGTTTCCTAGCAGAACCATTCTCTCCCAGTGCAGCATTGGGGAGCCCCAAGCCCAGGGTTATCTGGGGGCTAGGGCAGTCCCTCACAGGCTGGGTGTTTGCAGAGCCTGGAGGAGTGGCAGCTCCCAGCTCTGACAGCTACGGCAGGAATTCAGAGTGTCCAGAGATCGCTGCGTTTTTCCCCAGTGCCGTCACCCTTCCTGCACCCAGCTCTGCAGCAGGTGGCACCCAGGAGAAAGGGCTGGGTGCCCAGGCAATGATTAACAGCTCTGGGTGCCCTACACCTTGCACTCAGGGCAGTGGGTGCCTCCACGCTTCATCCTCATCACCCCAGAGGGTCCTGCTGTGGGGATCCCACCCCATCCCGCATCGACCGTGGGGTGGGGAAGGGGGCCGAGTGGGCAAAACCCCGCTGGGAGCTGGAGTGACACTCCTGCTGGATGGAGGCGGCGGAGCCACTGCTGAGTCACTGCTCGTCAGCGCCACTCACACCGCTCTGACTCAGGAGCTGTGGGGTCTGGGCTGTTCTTTTGGGGTTCTCTCCCCACCTCAGTCATTCCCGGTGCGATCTGACCCCGTATGTGGTGAGGCAGCTGGTGAGGCAGGAGCCGTCAGAGCGGAGCTGCTGGCCGGCCCCGTGGGCTCTCTCTGACGTCAGAGCAGCCGCTCGGTACTGCTCGTGCAGAGCAGCCCCCTGGGACTGTCCCTCATTGCCCTCAGCGAAGCCTCAGCAGCTCTGTGCTGCCAGCAGAGCCCCAAGAAACCCATGTGGCTGACGGGGTGAGGGACTGCGACCAGGGAACCGGCTGTTGTGCTGCTTGCAGCATCTCCATCCTATACATTCTTCATCTGGCGGTGCAGCCGGCACCTCTAGGGGCTGTGGTGGTGGGCTGAGCTGATGCAGGACCTGGTTCTGAGCATCCTGCCCCCCTTTCGCTTCATAATCCCCAAATGCAGCAAATCTTGATGGTTCTGGACGTTGTTGTCACCTCACTTCAAGGTCAGTGTCCTCTGGTGCTTCTCCTCACCAGACCCCAGTGCTCCGGGGTTGTTTGTGCTGCAGCCAAAGCTCCTCAGTGGGAGCTTTGCCTTCAGGCATTGACCTGGATCCTGCCCTGGGTGCTGTATCCCCCCCTCCCCTGCTGTCACCTTCTCTTATTTTCCAGCCTTTGTGCTTCAGTGTTTTCCATAGGGAGCTGTGAAACCCCAGTGCAGCCCCATTAATCCCCCCTGCAGCCACCTGCCTCTGGAAGAGCTGGTACAGCAGCCCAGGAGGTGCCAGTTGGTCCCAGTGACTCCAGTGCTCGTGGAAAATACACAGTGGGGTCCTGTTGGGTCAGTGCTTCATGAATACTTCCCACAAAGGGATCTGCTCTGTCCCCTCTGGGAAGGGGACAGCGGGAAGATGTATTATCTGGGAAGGCAGAGAGGTGGGCTGGCCCTGCTGACTTAGCAGAGTCAGGAGCTCACAGCAGGAAGGGAGAGGTCAGCACTGGCAGGCACCAGCTGCTCTCTGCAGCGGGAGGAGCAGTGGTTGTGCCCAGGCACCGAAGGCTTCACTTGCCCTGCCGGGAGGAGTCGTGGCTCTGTGGGTTGTTTCTCCATGGTTGGGTGGCAGAGGGGAGGCAGGAGGGTCATAGAATCACAGAGTCCCAGACTGGGTTGGGCTGGAAGGGCGCTCAGAGCTCCCCCAGTGCAAACCAAGCTCCTGCCGTGGGCAGCAACACCTTTCACCAGACCAGGTTGCCCACAGCCCCATCCAACCTGCCCTTGGAGACTACCAGGGATGGAGCAGCCACAATGTCCCTGGGCAGCCTGTTCCAGGGCCTCAGATCCAATCTCCATCCCATCTCTCCCCTCTTTGAGCTGGAACCCAGCCAAAGCCTTGTCCCAGCACTGGATCCCCCAGAAAAAGTCTCTCTGCAGCTTTCCTGGAGCCCGTTCAGATACTGGAAGCTGCTCTAAGGTCCCCCTCAGAGCCTTCTCTTCTGCAGGCTGAACAGCCCCAGCTCCCTCAGCCTGCCCCAGGGCAGAGGGGCTCCAGCCTACTGATCATCCTTGTGGCCTCCTCTGGCCTCACCCCAACAGCTCCAGGTCCTCATTGTAGGATTCCAGGACTGGACACAGAACTCAAGCCCTGGATGTCCTGTGCTGTCCTGTCCTTCTCCCGTGCCCCATCCCCAGCCATCGACCCTCCTAACTGCATCAAGAACAGAAAGGGACTGACGTAGCTGCTCCCTCATCAGCACCTCACACTCTTCCCCCTGCTTTGACCCCAGGTACCTTTGACCTCACTGGTTATTGACCCACCTCAGTAACTGCCCAGTGACATCTTCCATGGTTTACTTTGGCTTTTCCAAGCAGCCCTTCATGTGCTGGGGCTGGTTCCAGCAGTCTGCATGGGCTCCAGTTGCTAATGATGCTGCTTCGTTAATTATTTACTCAGGGAACAGGAACTGCTTCTCAATTCCTGCTGGGCAAAGCCATCCTGCAGGGTGACTGGGTCCAGTAAACGAAGCTGGTCCCACTGGGGATCTGCAGAGCTCAACCGGTGCCAACGAGCCGGCTCTGGACTGGGATCCACTGAGGAGCTGGAGGGCTGCAGGGCCAGGCAGTGGCAGTTGGAGGATGATGTTGCGTCCAGTAAAACCCTCCTTAACCTTTGTGAGGCTGATGGAGCATAAACCTCTGTAAGAAGGAGCAACTGGTGCCCAGTTCCCCAGTGCCATCACCACTGGGAGATGGCAGCTGAGGAGCATATGGGGTTTGCTGCTGCCAATTTGGTTCCTATAAAAGCACCACCCCAGGGCTCGGTGCTGCTGTTTGTGCTCAGGAGAGGCCAAGCTGGTTGCAGGGTGTCTCTGGAGGGTCACCCATCAGCCCAGTGATCCCTCAGAGGCTCTGTTGCTCTGTACAGAACCTCCATGACACTGGGCTGTTGTGGGCTCAGGCTGAGGGAGTTGGGGTTGATCAGCTGCAGGGGACAAGAGAAGCTCCAGGGGGCCTTTGAGTAGCTTCCAGCAACTATAGAGGCTGCAGGGAAGCTGAGAAGGGGCTTTCTATGGGGTTTCTAGGGACAAGGAGATGGGGTCAAGATAAAAGAGGGGACATTTTAGGACAGAGCTTAGGATCTAAGTCCCTGTGAGGGATCTGAGGCCCTGGAACAGGTCGCCCAGGGAGGTTGTGGCTACTCCATCCCTGGAAGTGTCCAAGGCCACGTTGGATGGGGCTCTGGGCTGGTGAGAGGCATCGCTGCCCATGGCAGGGGTTGGAGGCCGGGAGAGCTCCTTGCCCTCTCACTACCACCCATGTCAAAAGCCCTCCCCAGCTTTCTTGTAGCCCCCTTCAGATACTGGGAGGCTGCTGGAAGGTCACCTGGGAGCCTCCTCTTCTCCAGGCTGAACAACCCCAACTTGCACAGCCTGTCCTCACAGGGGAGGTGCTCCAGCCCTCTGAGCATTTGAGTTGCTCTCCTCTGGACATCTTCCAGGAGCTCTGTGTCCTTCTGATGCTGGGGACTCCAGAACTGGACCCAGTACTGCAGGTGGGGTCTCACCAGTGCAGAGTAGAGGTGGAGAATCCCCTCCCTTGACTGACTGTCCCTGCTTCTTTTGCTGCAGCCCAGGACACAGCTGGCTCTCTGGGCTGCCAGCGCTCCCTGACTGCTCCTGGGAAGCTGCTGCTCCACCCCCACCCCCAAGTCCTTCTCCTCAGGGCTGTCCTCCATCCTTTCTCCTCCCAGTCTGTACTGGTGCAAGAGATTGCCTCGACCCAGGGGCAGGTTCTTTTGCCGGTGTCGAACTCCACGCAGTTGGCACAGCCCACTTCTTCTGTCCCCACGGTGGGGTCGGGGCCACAGGCTCTGCCTTTCCCATCCCTCAAGGAACTGGCCCTGGGCTGATTCACCAGTTTGTCCTATAAACAGGAAACTGGGAAAGTACAGGCAGCTGATCCTGTGCTGCTGCAAATCAAAATGATCTCAGATCATCAAGAGTTTTTTCCCTTCCTCCAGCTGCCTGCAAACTTTTGCTCCAGGTGAAGGATTGTTTAGTATGAGAGCTTGTTGCAGGAGTTCCCAGTATGGGACTGGGAAGCACCTGGCTTTGCAGAGAGAGCTTTTCCCCAGCACCCTGATCTTTCCTGCAGCTCAAATCAGAGCTGGAGAGGAGACTGCTTCCCTGGGGGACCACCCTTCTGTCCCTCTTTGCACCGAGCCAGCCTTCATCCCCCATCACCCTGACTAACGGGGTGGAGATTTCCCAACCACCCCACAGATTCAGGGAAGCAGAGTCAGCACCACCAGCTCGACCCCCGTTTGTTTCCCCCCAGCAGCACTGAGGTGGCTGGGAGCTGGCAGAGCTCAGCACCGGCTGCTGCCAAGCAAAACCATCCCCCAGCGCCGCTGCGGTCTGCAGGAACCTCCCTGCACGTCTGGACACGGCGAGACAGCCCCGCTCTGTGAGGACTGCAGCTGGGGCAGACACTCTTCCCTCTCTTTTTCCACACCCCATCCCAGTGCAGGCACCAGTTCAGCAGCTGCTTTGAAGCCGCCGGTGCTGGGGCGAAGAACTGGAGGAGCCTCTAATTAAAGGGAGGCAGTGGGCAGCCGGCTGGGGCTCCGGCAGCGGCTCCGGCAGCGCCGCCACTATCTCACCCTGTGTTTGCTTTGGCTCCTCTGTCCTCCCCAGAATCTCCTCATGGTTCAGCTGCGGAAGGTGGGAACTGGGACCTGTCACTGCCTTCGTGGTCCCCCCCCAGTCAGGGCGCTGAGTCAGTGCTGGAGTGACTTTTCCCAACTCCTCTGCAGTGGCCCCATAAAGAAATGACCCCAGAGCAGTGTCTGGCCAAGGGAGGTTGTGTCTGCCCCGTGGCTTCAGCCCCAGTGACACTGAGGGATTATTCTGGGCTCTGGACAGACTCCTCCAGCTGCTGCTTTGAGATTTGGAGGGTGTTGTTGTCCCTGCTGGGTGCCCAGGGCACAGACCCACACCCAAGGGGATGTCAGCAGTGGTAAAGCCCCTAACCCTGACCATGGGAGGGGTGAGCAGTTGGGCAGCTGGATGGGGACCATGAGATCCTCAGAGCAGACTCCTGGGGAATAGAGAAGGGTTTGTGCTGCCACTCTGCTCCACTGCAGCTGCTCCCTTCATTCCTACCCACTCCAGACCCTCATGTTGCACCAGTTCCTCAGAGCCTGGAGCTGTCGGTGCCTCTAGTGCTGTTGTCCTCCCTGCTGATGCCCCTCTCCCTGCCATCCCCTGCATCCACCCAGTGCTTCAACCTTGCCCTGGCAGCACTTCGAGTGGGAAAAGAGATCCCTTTTCCCCTCTGGTCAGCAGGTTCCTGCTTGTTTGCAGTTTAACCAAGAATTTCCTTCAAAGGAAAGGAGAACCCAGAGCGAAACCGGGAACCGTTGAGGTGGCGTCACCAGTTTTTTAGGGTTGCTGGCAGCTCTGTGCTTCTGGGGGGCACCTGGTGGCCTCGGGCTCAATGCTAACCCCTTGTCTCCCCTGTTTTCTCCCCAGTTTTCTCCTGAGCTGGGGTCTGGAGCCGATGGCAGACAATGTCCACCACTAACAACATAGCACAGGCCCGCAAGCTGGTGGAGCAGCTCCGCATCGAAGCTGGCATCGAGAGGATCAAGGTGAGCAGCCACCCCCAGGAACCCAGCAGGAAGGTCCCTGGATTGGAGGGTCTGTGGGGTTGGTGTCCCCAGCTCTGTGCTGGAGATGGATGGGACCTTTCCAGCAGGTGAGTTCAGAGCCCAGGGTGGTGCTAGAGGTGACTGCCCCATCCAGCCAGCTGCTGGAGTGGGTTCCTGGGGTGGGGGGTACTGGCTCAACTCACTCTCAGTTTGGAGGAGCGTTTAGGCTGCTTCGAGAGGAGGGGGTTAGGCCCTTTGTGGAGGTAGGGGAGGAGTGGGTGGGTTCAGGGGGTTGTTGGGGTGTCTGGAGGGGGTGGATACAGGATTTCGGGGGGGTTGGGGTTCCTTTCACTCCTTTTCCACTGCACTGGCCCCCTTCCCACCCCATAACCCTATGAGACTGGGCCCCAGCCCCCTCATCTCCCCCCCACTTCCCCTATATCCCCCTTACTTCCCCTGTATCCTGCCATGTTCCCAATGTCACTCCTGTTTCCCCTACAGAAGAGCCCTTAGAGCAGGGCTGCCCCACACCAGAACCCTTCATCAAGGGAGTGGAGGGATGGGCAGGAGGATGCAGCTGTCCTCACATCCTCAACCTGCTGGGATGGTGGAGGAGCCCCAGAAATTAAAGCCCAAGACCAGGGGGTTGCAGAGGGTTGCTGGAGACTGCTGAAGGTCCCTTCCCATCCAGCCCAGTCTGTGACTCTCTGAAGCCCCAGGGTTTGACCCCAGAGCTGCAGTTTGAGGGGTTTCACTCTCCATCAGGCTGAGGGTAGGTAGATACCAGGAAAAACTTCTCCATGGGGAGGATCCTCAGTCCTCGGCACGGATTGCCCAGGGAGGGGGTGGAATCGCCACCCCTGGCCGTGTGTCAGGGTCAGGGAGATCTAGAGCTCAGGGACAGCTGGCTTCAGGGTTGGGCTGGATGAGCTTGAAGGGCTTTTCCATCCTGGTTGATTTTTCCGCTGCCCATCAGCTGCAGAGCTCTAGTAACTCCAGGGAAGGTCCATTCTGTTCTGTCATTGTCCAGGATGACCAACTGGAATCTCTTCTCAACCTGCCGGGAGAGCGAAGGAGCCTCAGAAGTTAAAGATCCCTTTGGCACTGCGGGGTTAGTTTGGCACTGAGAGTCAGGAGACAGTTACTGCTCTGTGGGCAGTGAGTCCCAGCACTGGGGCACCCTGAGGGGCACCCCTGTCACCCCCCAGCTCTGCATCTGGGGCTTTCCCTGCCCTGCTCAGCCCCGAGAGGCTCCCTGCGAGCGGAGAGATGAGAGCTGGTGATGGAAAGTCTTCTGTGTGTAGGGTCACGCAGAGGAAAACCCCGGTGTGGTGACGTCAGGCACAGGGAAACCCAAACACTGCAAGAGCAGAGGTGTCAGCTCCACCCCACAGGGTTTTATTTAGTTCCCTAGTGGTTTTGCCTTCCAGCCCCTTCTGCAGCAGCCGGTCCTCTGTCACCTCCGGCTTCGCTGAGCTGTTGCTGCTCCAACTCTTTCTTGTTTTCTTTTTAATGCCCTGAGGTTTCTGGAGCTGATTTTAGGGCCACCCCTTCCCAGCCTCCGGCCGAGGCCGTTTCAGGGCCGACAGAACAAATTACAGGTCTTGCCTGACTCCTTTGCAGCAAAGATCCTACGGATGGCCCTGTCCCAGCTGTGGGGTCCCAGACAGTGCTCAAGGAGGAGGAGGAGGAGGAGGACAGGGTGGGTCTGTTTGCCCTCCCTGGTAGCTGAGACTCATAAACACTTCACTGGGAAAGAACCTCCATGGTGAAACCACAACAGGCTGAGGGTAGAAGATTTGATCCACAAACCCCAGCCAAGAAGACCCCCCCCTAGTCCTCCAGCTGGCAAGTCATGGAGGATTGAGCAGAGGGGAAGAGGCTGCTCCAAGAACTACTGGCAAAGCAGCCTGAGTTCATGCCCTTCTGGCAGCCCTGATGGAGCTCCAGCTCTGCAGGAGACACCAAGGAGCCAACTGCCCAGCCCTGCTGTCAGCCCCATCCTCACAGCTGGAGGAGGTTCCCAGGCTGGGCTCCCCCATCACAGGTTGCTCCCAGCTTGCTGATTTCTCATCCCTCTGCTTTGCTCGGGGATGAGGAGTTAATTAGTGCCTGGGGTGATTGCTTGGGGTTGGGGCAGAGCCCTGACCCTGGCTCTGAGCAGCAGCTGGGTTGTTGGATCCCGCCTGGGCTCGGCACCAGCCGCCAGCAGCTGTTTCATTAGAAGCAGCTTGTTCACTGCTCTGTGAGACCCCAATAACACAGGGACACCCAGAGCCTCCCCCAGCAGCAGCACCTGCCCTGCCAGAAGACTCCAAACCATGAGGAGGAGGAAGATCTCAGGCAGGGAACAGCTGCTGTGCGGCTCCACAGCTACAGCGGGGCACATCTGGGCCTTCCAGCTGTGGTTGGGGTTGGGTGCTTTCTGCTCCACAAGTTATTAAGTTAATTAAAGGGAAGGGGTTGCTGCTACTCTGCAGAGCTGCTGGTGCCACCCACTGTCTTCCACTGCTGGCCCTGGGGCTGCTCCAGGGCTCCCACCTCCCACGAGATGAGTTTGAACCTTGATTAGAAGAACCTTGAGCAGGAGTTTCCAACCAACTCAAGGTTGTTTCTTGAGTTTCCAGCAGTTCCACATCCTCCCTGTTGAACAGCTGCTCTCTAGGTGGGGAGCAGGGGTCTCTGGTTTCTTTTTCTCCCCAAATCCCCTGAAGCAGGGACAATAATCCGTTAAATCAGGGACAATAGTCCCTTCAAACAGGGAAAATAACTTCTTAGGAGAGGAACAACAACCAGAGACAGTAAGTTTGGGGGTGTCAGGGTCTCCCTTGGAGGGTTTCTCCCGTCCTCATTGCTTTACTGGTGGTTTCACATCTCATGGAGAGCTGGAGCTCAGGGTTTGCAATGGAGTTGGGACAGCAGGGTTGGACTTAATGACCTCAGAGGTCTTCTCCATCCTGATTGATTCCCTGACTCCCTGATTGATGTCAAACCCTACAAACTTCTCCTTTGAAGTTTCTCTAGGAAAAGAAGAACCACTGCTGGGCTCCCTGCTCTCTGTGCAGTTGGGGGAAGCCTCTTCCTTCTTCCTCCTCCTCTTCCTCTTTCTCCTTCTTGGGGAAGCCTCATCCTTCTTCCTCCTACTCCTTGGGGAAGCCTCAACTCTCCTCTTCCTCCTCCTTGGTGAAACCTCATCCCTCCTCCTCTTCCTTGGCAAAGCCTCCTCCTTCTTCCTCCTTGTGGAAGCCTCATCCTTTCTCCTCCTCCTCCTCCTCGAGGAAGTATCCTCCTCCTCCTTGGGGAAGCGTTGTCCTTCCTCTTCCTCCTGAGGGCTGTGCTGGAGGAGCTTTGCCCTTCCAGCTCCAGCTTCCCGCTGACCTTCATCTTTCTCTCCATTCTTAGGTGTCCAAAGCATCCTCGGAGCTGATGAGTTACTGTGAGCAGCATGCCAGGAGCGACCCGCTGCTGGTCGGCGTTCCCGCTTCCGAGAACCCCTTTAAGGACAAAAAGCCTTGCACCATCCTATAGCTGCTCCGGCACGATAACCCCGGTCTCCCCAGCCACTGCAGCCCAACCTACAACTGCGCCGAGGGGGTAAAACACTACCTGTTGGGATTTGAGATAGAAAACTTTGGTCTTCAACAACAACGACAACAAAAATATTCAACAACAACCCTCCCCTCCCCAACCCCCCCCCAAAAGAAATAAGACAAAAAAAATAAGGGGAAAAGATAAGAGGGGGAAATAAGAGGGGGAAACAATAAGAGGGGAGAAATAGGAGGGGGAAAATAAGAGGGAGAAAATAAGAGGGGGGAAAAAAAGAGGGGAAAATAAGGGGAAGAAATAAGAGGGGGAAAAAGGGGAAATATAAGAGGGAAAACAAGAGAAAAAATAGGAGAAAAAATAGGAGAAAAAATCAAACAAGAAAAAATTAAGAGGGGAAAATAAGAGAGGAAAAATAAGAGGAAAATAAGATGAGAAAAAAATAAGAAAAAATAAGAGGAAAAAAGGGGGGGAAATTAGAGAAAAAAAGGGGGAAGAAAAGAAGAGGAAAAAGGGGAAGAAAATTAAGGGAGGGGAGGGGGAAGAGGTAGTGGTA